>ML298929.1:0-55446 GCA_005239495.1 Nicotiana undulata
GAATGGAGTTATGATTATTTGATTATTCGATATACAAGGATTGAAGTATAACATTAAAAAGGAAATCAAAATAAAGAAAGGAGAACAAGTGAAAAAGAACCAAAAGCAAGAAACGAGAATGAGAAAAGAGTTTGAAATGTTAGGCAGCGAAAGTTGAAATAAATCAGAAAGAAGTCAGGCGTAGCGAGAAATCTTGCTCGCGTTAGAGCTTGCGCCGGGAGTCCTGAAGCGAGGAGACGCACGGTCTACAGCGAACGTGTTCCGCATTTTTAAAGCTTATTTTGTCTCCTATTTAATTTTGGACTTGATTATTTCATTTTGGTCTTTTTCATGCACATATAAATAATAATTAAACACTATTTTTAAAGGAGTTTTGCGACCGGGGCAAGAACATCACGTGGAACAACTTTTGGAGGAGAAGATCATAGAGTTCTTTATTCCTTTATCTTTTCTTTGTGGTTTATGTTAAACACTTGGAAAATTGTTACTAGGAACATGAGTGCTAAGCAATCTAGTTCTAGGGTTGTGGTTGACATGATTATTAATGTTTATTAATTACATCTTGTTAATTCGGATTATAATCTTCTGGTTGTTTCTTTAATTCTAGTTTCAATTTGTGAATTGTTGTAGCTACCAATTCACCCTACTATCTATGCTATGCTTAGGAAAGCCGTGTTTAGATTAGAGTAGAATTAGAGAGAGCTTGTTTCTGAACCCGTTGTTAGGATAGGAATATACCTAACGGTCTTGCTTAACTGAATATCGTATTATATTCGTTCATGATAGACTATATACCATATGAATGTTGGATTGATATATTGTGGACATGCGAGTAGTATCGTGGGAACATTCTATTCATATAAATGATACGGTTAATTAGCAACTATAGATAATCTGGATTAACTAGTGTCATTATTGAACATAATAGGATTGATAAACCAACCACAACCTTAGAAGCAAATTGTATACTTACGAGTGTGGTTCTGCAATTCCGGGAAGGAGGTTGCCAAGGTCGGGATGATGTCACTAGTGGAAACAAAAACAAATTGTTTCCTCCACCCACGGTCGTTATCATCATCCATGTTGGATAGTAGCGCATGGTGGCCTTGCTTGCTAAAGTTGATCATCCCTCCGCGGAAGATCTTGGGAGAATAAAGGTTCATCACGTAAGCTAAAGATAGCTCCTCCCCCGTTTCTTGGAATAGGCGCCGAAGGCAAGCAATCGTCCTCCACACGGAGGGACTCACTTGCACAAAACACACTTAGTAGCGGAGGTGAAACTCCTCAACGACGGAGTCAAGCTCTTCGCTTAGAGAAAATGTCCCCAAAGTGAAGGGATACATA
The DNA here is from genome assembly GCA_005239495.1 of Nicotiana undulata. Classification (NCBI taxonomy): domain Eukaryota; kingdom Viridiplantae; phylum Streptophyta; class Magnoliopsida; order Solanales; family Solanaceae; genus Nicotiana; species Nicotiana undulata. Next base: position 1,345 of record ML298929.1, read on the forward strand.
TAGAAGTACGTAAAACCCTTCTTGCGTAAGGTTACCCGCTCCGTCAGGTCAGGAGCGATAATGTCTAAATCCTGGAAATGATAATCTTCCTTCACAGCAGAAATGTTGGAAGGACGGTGGGATATCTGCTAACGGCTCATGTACGAGGGCTAACAAAAGGAAATTTCTCTTCGTAGTCTTTTGTAGTGACAAGACTTCTAGGGATGATGGTGCTCACTGTTGGAGGAGCGGCGTCCTCGATTTTGTTTTAGTTCTTTGAGGAACTGCTATTTTTTGAAGAAAAAGACATTGTATGTTATGGAAGAAGGAAACGCTTTTCCCGTTTGAAGAGAGTTAAAGAAAGGCTGAAGAACATAACACAAGTTGAACGAAGAGAGATATGGGAGAGTTTGGAGAATTATGGAGTATGAATGAAGGAGGCTGATGCGTATAAGTAAAGGTTTAGGCGGCTAAATTTGTGTCCATGATTATCTCGATAACCGAAGAAAGTTATGATGAATCGTGGGATGACGCGTGTACGAGGCATTAAATGCGGAGAGACGTGCGTCTAATCAACCGTCAAAAGCTTTTCAGAGGGGATCTGAGAAATTCTTGCAAAAAAAATATTTCTACCAACTTCCCGGTGACACAAAGTTGTGTCGTCGGAAAGCAGTGGGACTATCTGTATAGAGTAAAATATGCTATGCTAAGTGGTTGCATAAGAAAATGACACGTGAAGCCAAAAGCAGAGGATAGTTAGAGCCCGTTTGGACATAAAAAAAAATTTCTTTTTTCCAAAAAAAAATCACTTTTTTTTCCGAAATCAACGTTTGTTTTAAAATTTCCAATTTTCACTTGAAGATGCATTTTGGAAATTTTTGGAAATTTGAAAACCTCCAAAAAGTTATTTTTCAAAATTTTCAGTCAAACCACTCACAAAACTTCAAAAACAACTCAAACTGAAATTTATGTTCAAACACAACTCTAAATTTCAAATACCATTTTCACTTGAAATTGTTTTTCACAATTTTTTGGAATTTTACAATTCTTATGTCCAAACGCCTACTTAGAACCTAAGACAATTGCTCCATTTGTCACCGGAAAGAATGACGCTCATAAAGATACAATAAAGACCTGTCACCCGGTAGATTTAATAGAGAATATTATGTTTACTGTTACACATTCTTCAATGACCTTCATAATTGGCATTAAAGAAGGGCATGATCCTAGGACCTTGTTCGCTATGTGCAGCTATAGATAGTGAGCTCTGTAATCATTGTAAGGACACGAATTTTTTGGCAAACTTATGCTATAGTAAATTCAAAGCTTAATATAGTTGTATCTTCTTACTCCTTGATTTCATTGTTGTTGTGCCCGGAAGTTACTCCCATAATTATTGTTTTTGCTATTTTGTCTTCATTTCAAGGCTAAGTATTGTGTATTTCTTCAATTATTTTATTATTTTAGGATTAAATTAATTCACTTATCTAGAAACCATGTATAAACTTAACTGTATCGTTTTACGGGTAAAGATGACTGTAGCTTTGATTTTATCAAACGTCTTTGGAAGGCCAACTCAACGTCTAAAACTAAAATAAAACGAAACAAATGTATGATTGTGTCGATTCACTAATAAATACAACTTTTTCTACTCGTTACATGAGAGCCTATAATTTGAAAGTTTTTTAGTTTCTTGGTTTCCAACTTCCATGCGTAGAGCTGTAAAAAATAACTCATCTCCCTCAATTTATCTTCCTTGGTCTTTTGGTTAGCCCTTTTTACTATGGAATTGCGAGTTTATATACGAGCTTGATAAATAATTAATATAAGGTGCATCCCAAAGAATATATATATGATCACTAAATGTCCAAAAAGATATGATTTCACGAAGTCAAGAATAATTTTTTTAGCGTTGTTGGATTAAAGCGGCTCAAATATACTTTTGACATGATATGATATTGTCCACTTTGAATCAAAACCGCACAATTTTTTAAAAAGTCTTATACCATTAAAAGTATCCAACTTTTATTTTTCTTTTCTACTTTCTATGTGATACTTTGTTCACACGCCCAACAACCAACATAATGCGTTGAATAATAGGAGTGGGGTAATCGATGCAATAGTTTCGGTTATAGTAAATCTAGAAATGACATTGCCAAAATAATTGTTTTTCCAATAATAAATATTACGCTACAGAATAAACTAAGTAACTAAACGTTTTCAATATCAACAAGGCAAAATACATAGTTTACTTATCAATCTTGCAGAGAAATCCATGTTACACACCTATCTTTCATGGGAAACCTTTTACACACCCAACATTTTGAAAGTGTGTCTAAGACACACTACTTTTGACCAGATAGCACTTGCGTGTTTACACACACAAAAAAACGCGTGAAGCCCGTAAAAAATCCCATTTTTTTTCTCCCCTCCTCACAGGAACCCCTCTGTAACGACCCGGCCGGTCGTTCCGTAGAAATTGCATTATTATTCCTGGTTTTGCCTTGTCATAGGTTGGTTATACTATTTATGATGTGTTAGATTCGGTTTGCTCGGAATCGGAATGGTTGTAGTGAGAATTGAGACACTTAGTCTCTAAAAATAGCTTTATCGTTGGAAAAGTCAACTGAGAGTTGACTTATTGGTAAACGACCTCGGAATCAGATTTTATGGTTCGGATAGCTTTATTAGATGATTTGGGACTTAGGAGTGTATTCGGAATATTTTTGTGATGTTCGGTCTAGAATTAAGCTTGAATTGGCGAAAATTAGTTTTTGGTGTCCCGGTCAGCAGTGGAAAATAGGCTATCGAGATTGGAATGGCATTCCGGAAGTTGGAACAGGTTCGTAATGTCATTTTGGATATGTCTGCAAAATTTCAGGTTAATCGGATGTGTTTTAGATAGTTTCGGCATTGTTGGTGGATTTTAGAAATATTAAAGTTCTTAGGCTTGAATTCGATGTGATTTTGGTGTTTTGATGTTATTTTTAGTGTTTCGAGAGTGAAACTAAGTTTGAATGATCATTTATGATGTGTTGGTATAGTTAGTTGGGGTTCCGAGGGGCTCGGGATTGATTTCGGATGGTTAACGGATATTTTTTATCTTGAAAAGACTACTGTTTTCTGGTGTTTTGACAGCTGAAATTTGTACATCGCGATCGCGTAGGAGTATATAAAATCGTGTAGGGTTGGTCTGAGGCAGGCAAAATTTGCTCTATGCGATCGCGTAAAAAGGGTCGTGATTGCATAGGTTTGGTAGGTTGAGCAATGTGGTCGCGTGAGTTGTTGTGCGATCGCGTAGAATAAAGGGGGGTGCGTGAGTTTTGGGCAGTTGGTCATCGCGACCGCGTGAAGTTGTGTGCGATCGCATTGGGCTGGAAATCAGAGCTTCGCGATCGCGTGAGCTAAGTTTGCGATCGCAGAGAGTAATTTGGCAGCTGGGAAACTTGTGCTTCGCGATCGCGCTCTGGGTCCCGCGATTGCGATGAATAAAAACCTGGGCAGTATTTAAATAAACACTCCACGATCAATACCCACGTTTCCACCATTTTTGAACGGGAAGAATCTTTTGAGGCAATTTTTAAAAGAAGAAATTATTGTTCTTCATTGAGGTATGGATTTTGGACCCTAAAACTCTATTATATGTGATTAAGGATCAAATTATCATCGTTTAATTTATAAAAATCAGTAGAAAAAGATGGAATTAGGGCTTGAGATTATGAGACCTTTAGGGGATGATTTGAGGGGTCAACCGAACTCCGATTTTCGAGTTCTTTATATGTACGGACTCGTGAGATGATGAAGAACATTTTGGTATAAAATTTGTCGAGTTCCGAGACACGGGCCCGAGGGTCGGGTTTTGACTAATTTCGGATTTTGTGCTAGAATTGATATTTTTCTATTGGAATTCATTCCCTTAGAATAGTTTGATGTGAAAGATCTGAGCTTTATAGATTTGGATCACTCGCAAGTTGATTCGAGAGGCAAGCGGGTTGCAGAGTAGCTTTTCGGGCTAGTTTGAGGTAAGTAATGTCTTTAAATCCTGTCCTGAGGGTATGAAACCCCGGACTTTATATCCTTTCACGGATTGGGAGTGACGCACACACTGGATGATGAGTGTGGGCGTGCACGTACTGGAAATTTGGAAAAATGTTCCTTTTTAGGCAACTATTGAGTTGCGAAACTACTTTTAAAGCATATGTTTATTAGTATTAATATGTTTTGTTATACTTGGGTTGTAAGACATATTTGGGGCCTAGTGCCGATTTGTTTAAACCCTTGGGGATATTTTACTGATACTCCTCACTTTGAAACTATGATACACCCAGTCTTTCTTGTGAAATTGTTGACACTCCTGTTTGATGATATTACTACCTCTTGAAATGAAATATGATTTTGGGTGGAGAACCCCGTTTATTTATGGCCCGAGTGTCATGTTGAGAGTGTCTAACTGAGTGAGGCCGAGGGCCAATATTGTGAGGATGTTATGATATGAGAGAGGTCGAGTGTCTGAGAGTGATTGATGCCATGATTTGGCTTGTTTATAGCGCTTGGGCTGTAGGAGCCCCTCCAGAGTCTGTACACACCCCCAGTGAGCGCAGGTACCTACTGAGTGCGAGTGCCGAGTGAAGAGTGATTGAGAGGCATGAGTGATAGTGAGGTTGCCCGCGGGGCTGATACTGAGCGATGGTGAGGTGCTGAGTACGAGTGATGATTATGTCCCGAAGGGCAGTTTTATGATGATATTTTGCTGAGTTTTTTACTATGATTCACTTCATTTTTATTTATTTTTTCAAATTGTTATTACTGAAAGTTTTATTGAGAAATATTGGAAAGATATACTTGTTTCAAAGGATTTTGTGGAAACTGGTTTTCGAACTTATGTATACTGTATTGAGCCTTGATGTTTTACTGTTTTGTGGATTGGTGTTTTGAGATGTGTGTTTCATATACTTCAGACTGTGATTTATTTTTATTACTATTGAGTTGGCGTACTCATCATTACTCCCTGCAGCCCTGTGTGCAAATCCAGGTATAGGTTCGGAGCAGTAGTCGTCCGAGCTCGTTGCCGTCAGCTTTGGGATTTCGAGGTAGCTGTCCAGCGTCCACAACTTCTCCACTTCCCTTCTTCATATAGTTCTTAGTATTTGATTCATAGACATTATTATGACATTAGCAGAGTTAGTTTATTTCTTAGATGCTCGTGATCGGTTGACTCCAATCTTGGGGGTTTTGTTGAGACAGTAGATTATATTATTGTGGCGTAAAGACTTAAAGAAATTATTTTATACTCTGTTTGCTGATTATTAATGATTTTGAGAATATATATTAAAATAAATGTGTAGTTATGTGATGGTTGTCTAGCCTAGTTCCACGCTAGGCGCCATCATGACTTGTTAGGATTTGGGGTCGTGACAAGTTAGTATCAGAGCTCTAGGTTACATAGGACTCAACGATCATTAGCAGGTTTAGTAGAGTCTTGCGGATCGGTACGGAGACGTCTGTACTTTTCCTCGAGAGGCTGCAAAACCCTTAGGAAACATTCCACATTCTTGAATTCTTATCGTGCGAATCCATTTATTCAGCCAAAAGCGTAACTCTTTGAATTCCTTTCATGTATTCGAATGCGCACGCGAGCGCTTGGTATCAGTTATGCGTCGTCGGCTTGTGACTTACATGGGTGAGATGTGATTTTTAACATGTTAATAATGGGCCAGTCGGAAGGACTTGAGGCCGGATTTTGTCTGTGGCTTGAGTGTTGAGATTTAATTTGTGTGAGCACATGTGTTGGGGGACTTATATGTCCGTTTGCGTTCTTATTGATGGAACTTTATGACTAGATGACTACATGGTGAGTGTGATCGGATAGTTAGATGTATTCAGGTTGTTTGATTGTGACCAGAATGAATTGGCAGGAGATGTGGCAAGAACCATTAATTATTTGACTTCTGTATTGAGTTAGAATATGGCTTCGAGTTATGAGTATTGAAGGACCTCTCGTGTAGTTTAGTTGTGGAGTGAAGCGGGTTTTCCTGTTATGTTCTGAGTTCCTGTGATATCTTTTGAGCTGACCAATGCTCGAGTAGCATTCATGTATTTTATTAGCGGTGTATTCAGGAAGTGATTGCACTCCTTTGTTATTGTATTTTTGATGGCACTTCCCGTACTCTCATAGCCAGGGATAGCATATTCAGTATTTGATGACGGTATTACAAGGATATAGGGGGGACAAGCTTTGTGCGAAGTTCTCCAAGTGTGAATTTTTGGCTCAGTTCAGTAGCATTCTTGGGACACGTGGTGTCCAGTGAAGGTATCTATGTGGTGTGAGTAGAGCTTCCAGAAGCCCAAGAATTCCTTGACCACAGCTCCAGTGTTAGTATTGCCATCAGCTTCAGGTTCTTATACCGCTTAATGGGATTTCTCGAGGGCAGGCAGTGGTTGTGTTGTAATGTAGGAAGGTATAATGATTGCGTGATAGCTATGATTTTCGGAAGTGTATAGGGAGATATCGTTCTGAGGTTAAGCAGGCAAGGGTATCTCCTGCGGGTTGTCCTGAGGTGTGTGACCCTTATGTTGATCTGTAGTAAGTTATCTCTATCAGTAAATGATGTATGTTGTAATTTGAGTTTAGATCGCTTGTGGGAGTTGGCATGACCATTACTATGGTGAATGCGAGATTTGCATACGATTTGAGGGCTAGATGGTTTGGGTCATATGAGTGTATGAAGGATTTAGTTGAACCTCACGATAATATGGTGGCAGTGATAGTGTACATCGTAAGTTATTGTTTGTCTTGATCCTTGGCTTTGAGCCAAGTGGGGGAGACCGCTAATGATAAGTTGATTATACGATTATGTGTTGCACTGGTTTCGGTGCGAGGTATATTGGTGAATCAGTTATGACCTGCAGAGTGGAGTCTGGGAATGACTCGAGTAATGGAAATTTCTTCGATATAGGTTGTAATGTACTTTACGGGTAATAGAATTTGTTGAATGATTGAGTTGTGCTTGAAGGTGTAGTGTGTGCGGTGTATGAGTTTGCGTGTTGCTTCAATGTATGGATTACTTATCCTAGTACGTGGTTTGCAAGCGGGGTCAGGTAGTTCTGTTTACTTGGTCAGGGTAATTGAGATTTGCGTAGAGTGGAAGGCTCTCGAGAATGGTTCTGATGGGTTCAGTGTTGTACGTAACAATTGGGGATCTTCAAGAGGTGTGTTTGGATAGAAACTGAGATTTATGTGGAAGGTTTCAAGGCTTGTGGTGTAGCTACATTATCATTGATTTTATCTCTCAGTATCAGGAAAGGAAGGTAATGACTTAAATTCGCAGGAAGTCTCTTCAGGGTAAGTATTTCTAATGTGGTGCTTTAGGGATATGTGAGAGAGTATTCAGCGGCTTATGAGTCTTAGACTGTATATTTTTATGCTCGGGTTTCGTGTGGTGAGTCGGTATTAAGAATTGCGATATTATGGCAAATGAAGTATCAATTCGAAGGTAAGTCAGAAGGAACCTGGGTAAATAGGACAGCTTGGTAGTAGGTCGGATCGGCATGATAAGGGATATGGTTAGTTCTTTGGGTGTTTATAAGGTAATGAGTTGTTACAGGTGTTTCTTAGCAATTCTCTTGGGATTTGGTGGCATGCGTAGCTTGGTTGAGTTGGAAGGATTCAGTCTTAATGGTTTGGCATTGTACAAATGGGATTCTGAGAGTTCTTGATGGTTTCTACCACGGTTGGAGATGTATATTTCTACTGGCGTGAGGGCCATGTGATGTATAGTGATTTTTCTTCTAAATGGGATCAATGGAAAGTTCTTGGCTAGTTGGGTACGTAGTTGTTTGTGGCTAGGAAGGGAGCATGAAGTTCTCATATTTATCATAGTATTGCATGGCGTATGTGGTATTTTGTGTATAGTGGAGAGTGGCATATGTGAGGTCACGGTTCAGTTCTGGAAGGAAGGTCAGAACTGGCAGTTTCAGATGATTAGGTAAAGGATACCACTATTGGGTGGCTGGATGAGAGTATACATTCATAAATGACAATGTGTTTAAGGCAAATGTGTTTGAGTAAGGGTGCTTCATAGGTGTTACGGCGCTCTTTTGTTGGACCGACTGCCGATATTCAAGGTTTCTTGGTGACACAAAAGAATTATGGGGGTATCCTTTGTGGAATGATTGAGTATTAGAGACATGTTATATATTCGAGTGGTGGAATTGGGATCAGATATGGTAAATTTGTGCGCTTCATGGACTTTGAGACTAAGAGTTCTAATAAACAGATCATTTTGTGGTTGTGAACTTTGAGGAGGCGAGAAAAGCTAGTAAGGTGTTAGTATATGTCACGATTCAGTCATTATGAACCATTAGAGAGTTATCTACCTGATGTGGATGACCAGAGTTGATTTAGAATTATTGGTAGGCCAGTATGGGTGTGTGTTCTACACTGAGTCGGAATTGTTGACTCTGAATTGCTATTGTTGAGAGATATACCATTCGATTGTCATTGAGCTTATTCGTGTTTTGGAGTGATTTATGAGTTACCTTTCGGTGTTTCGAGGAGACGTGATTGTTGGTTATATGTGCATAGGGTGCGGTTCTATCTGGGCTTGATAGAGAGATTTAAGTAAGGTAAGTAATTGGGTGTTTCAGGATTGAGGCATATTGGTTATGTTCTTTCTGGTTCGGGTGGCATGGTATCGTCTGATTTTCCCCGTGGTTATGGTAATGCACTTTGAGTACTTGATGTTGAATTTCACATGGTTATTGATTTTGAGCAAGGTGGCTTGGAGTATTTCATGTGGTCCAGCGTTTGAATGGGATCACGTGTTGCAGCAGAGTTAGGTAGAGGTATGATCCTTGGTGTAGATTCGTGTGTTCTGATTTTACGGTGTGTGCCAGGCTTCTAGCATGATGTTGTGATGGTAATAGTTAATGGCAGGATAGTCCTCTCGTGTGAGTCTTCTCTATTTTATGAATTGAGCTCTTGGGATGTTGTTATTGAGTGCACGAATTGCACAAGTTATGGATCTGGATGGTATTGATGTTGATCGGACAAATGGTTGCTGGTTTTTACGTGTTTCTTTCATCATCGGCACCATATGAAGGTGAAAGCAAGGCTTTGTTTGATAAGAGGTTATTTACCGGTATTGGGTTATTTTGAGCAGCTATTGTGATTAGGAGTCATCGCTATGAGTGTTGAGTCATGCGGTATATTATGTGATTTCATCTAGTGTTGCGGATATGGCTTGATACAACGTGTTCAGACTATTTCAGCTTATAGTCGTGGAAATTTGATCTTGTGAATGGACTCAGAAGTGGAAACTTGGTTCTAAGGCTTATGGGTCAAGATTGGATTTCAAAATTTCAATTGTGTTGTGCTATTAGACCTATATGGGGTAGAGTGACGTGGGATCACCTCTGAATATGTGCATGGTAGGTTACACAGAAATTTTGGTGGTGTGTGGACAACTCTAGAAACGTTCGAGGACGAATGTGTGTTTAAGTGGGGGAGAATGTAACGACCCGGCCGGTCGTTCCATAGAAATTGCATTATTATTCCTGTTTTTGCCTTGTCATAGGTTGGTTATACTATTTATGATGTGTTAGAGTCGGTTGGCTCGGAATCGGAATGGTTTTAGTGAGAATTGAGACACTTAGTCTTTAAAAATAGCTTTATAGTTGGAAAAGTCAACTGAGAGTTGACGTATTGGTAAACGACCTCGGAATGCGTATTTTATGGTTCGGATAGCTTCGGTAGGTGATTTGGGACTTCGGAGTGTGTTCGCAATATTTTTGTGATGTCCGGTGTAGAATTAGGCTTGAATTGGCGAAAGTTAGTTTTTGGTGATTTTCGGACGGCAATGGAAAATAGGCTATCGGGGTCGGAATGGAATTCCGAAAGTTGGAATAGGTTCGTAATGTCATTTTGGATATGTCTGCAAAATTTCAGGTCAATAGGATGTCTTTTGGATAGTTTCGGGATCGTTGATGGATTTTAGAAATTTCAAAGTTCTTAGGCTTAAATTCGATGTGATTTTGGTGTTTTGATATTATTTTTGGTGTTTCGAGAGTGCAACTAAGCTTGAATGGTCATTTATGATGTGTTGGTATAGTTAGTTGGGGTCCCGAGGGGCGCGAGATTGATTTCGAATGGTTAACGGGTATTTTTTATCTTGAAAAGACTGTTGTTTTCTGGTGTTTTGACAGCTGAAATTTCTTCATCGCGATCGCGTAGGGTTGGTCTGAGGCAGGCGAATTTTTCTCTATGCGATCGCGTAAAAAGGGTCGCGTGAGCTGTTGTGCGATCGCGTAGAATAAAGGGGGCGTGTGGGTTTTGGGCAGTTGGTCATCGCGACCGCATGAAGTTGTGTGCGATCGCATTGGGCTGGAAATCAGAGCATCGCGATCGCGTGAGCTAAGTTTGCGATCGCAGAGAGTAATTTGGCAGCTGGGAAATTTGTGCTTCGCGATCGCGATGTGGGTCCCGCGATCGCGATGAATAAAGACATGGGCAGTATTTAAATAAACTCTTTGCGACCAATATCCACTTTTCCATCATTTTTGAACGGAAAGAAGCTTTTTAGGCGATTTTTAAGAGAGAAAATCATTGTTCTTCATTGAGGTAAGGATTTTGTACCCTAAAACTAGATTATATGTATTTAAGGATCAAATTATCATCGTTTAATTTATGAAAATCAGTAGAAAAAGATGGAATTAGGGCTTGAGATTATGAGACCTTTAGGGTATGATTTGAGGGGTCAAACGAACTCTAATTTTCGAGTTCTTTATATGTACGGACTCGTGAGATGATGAAGAACATTTTGGTATAAAATTTGTCGAGTTCCGAGATGCGGTCCCGGGGGTTGGGTTTTGGCTAATTTCGGGTTTTGTGCTAAAATTGATATTTTTCGATTGGAATTCATTCCCTTAGCATAGTTTGATGTGAAAGATCTGATCTTTATAGATTTGGAGCACTAGGAAGTTGATTCGAGGGGCAAGCGGGTTGCAGAGTAGCTTTTCGGGCTAGTTTGAGGTAAGTAATGTCTTTAAATCCTGTCCTGAGGGTATGAAACCCCTGGACTGTACATCCTTTCATAGATTTGGAGTGACGCACACATTGGATGACGAGTGTGGGCGTGCACGAACTGGAAATTTGGAAAAATGTTCCTTTTTAGGTAACTATTGAGTTGCAAAACTGCTTTTAAAGCATATGTTTATTAGTATTACTATGTTTTATTATACTTGGGTTGTAAGACATGTTTGGGACCTAGTGCCGATTTGTTTACCCCTTGGAGGCTATTTTACTGATACTCCTCACTTTGAAACTATGATTTTACACTCAGTCTTTCTTGTAAAATTGTTGACACTCCTATTTGATGATATTACTACTTTTTGAAATGAAATACCATTTTGGGTCGAGAACCCCGTTTATTCATGGCCCGAGTGGCATGTTGAGAGTGTCTGATTGAGTGAGGCCGAGGGCCAATATTGTGAGGATGTTATGATATGAGAGAGGTCGAGTGCCTGAGAGTGATTGATGCCATGATTTGGCTTGTTTATAGCGCTTGGGCTGTAGGAGCCCCTCCGGAGTCTGTACACACCCCCAGTGAGCGCAGGTACCTACTAAGTGCGAGTGCCGAGTGAAGAGTGATTGGGAGGCATGAGTGACAGTGAGGTTTCCCGCGGGGCTGATACTGAGTGATGATGAGGCGCTGAGGAAAATTGTTACGAGTGATGATTATGGCCCGAGGGGCCATTTTATGATGATATTTTGCTGAATTTTTGGCTATTATTCACTTCATTTTTTTCTCAAACTGTTATTACTTAGAATATTTTGAGAAATATTGGAAAGATATACTTGTTTCAACGGATTTTGTGGAAACTGGTTTTGGAACTTATGTATACTGTATTGAGACATGATGTTTTACTAGTTTTGTGGATTGGTGTTTTGTGTTGTGTGTTTCATATACTTCAGACGGTGATTTACTTTCATTACTTTTGAGTTGGTGTACTCATAATTACTCCCTGCACCCCTGTGTGCAGATCCAGGTACTGGTTCGGAGCAGTAGTCGTCCGAGCTCGTTGCCGTCAGCTTTGAGATTTCGAGGTAGTTGTCCAGCGTCCGCAACTTCTCCACTTCCCTTCTTCATATAGTTCTTAGTATTTGGTTCATAGACATTATTATGACATTAGCAGAGTTAGTTTAATTCTTAGATGCTAGTGATCGGTTGACTCCAGTCTTGGGGGTTTTGTTGAGACAGTAGATTATATTATTGCGGCGTAAAGACTTAAAGAAATTATTTTATACTTTGTTTGCTGATTATTAATGATTTTGAAAATATATATTAAAACAAATGTGTATTTATGTGATGGTTGGCTAGCCTAGTTCCGCGATAGGCGCCATCACGACCTGTGAGGATTTGGGGTCGTGACATCCTCCCCCTTCCTCCAGGTTTTCTTCGTCACCACCCTCCCCCTCATTTTCTTCCCCAAATAGAATTCTTTAAAGAACATATCAATTTTAGATCTAAAAATGAGCGGATTTTATTGATTTATTGTCCAAATATTGTGAAAACTATTTATTTACAATAGATTTAAAAGCTTTAGCAGTAGTATTAAAGGTTTGGTGAAAAAATCTAGAATCCACCATTGTTGGGGTATCGAAAAAAACTTGAAAAATTAATTGGGTCTTGTTGATTATTGGATAACTGAACTATTTGTTGCTCAATTATTTTCAGCTAGTTGTTTAGATAATGTGGTTGAATGTTGGTGTTGTTGGAAACTTTCTCACAAACAATCATGGTGGTAGCAACAATGATGCTTAAGATAGAAAATGGAAAGATGAAGAAGATGAGTTTTAATTTTAATTTGTAATACTTTTTTTCTTTTTTAAAGTCAATGACACGAGTCAGACCCTATTAGGGTGTGACTTTCACGTTATCTGAAAAATTGGTCAAATCACAAAAATGAAGTGTCTTATACACATATTTAAAAGGTTGAATGTTTAAAAGGGTTCCTTATAAAAGAAGTGTATAACATAAATTTTACTGCAAATTTAATGGGTAAATTATGTATTTTTCCTATCAACAACTACTTCGAAACTGAAACAATGAGCACACCGACAGGTCAACTCTATATTGAGTCAACCTCTAATAATTTAACCAAATTTCTGAAAAAATAAATTTATTCTCTTCAAATTCGGACTTTGGGATGGGCTGGTGGAGTCAAACATTTATAGTGTTTAAAGGGGGCATTTGCATCCGTACCCGCTTTTTGTGTCACGTTTTAACTTATACTCGCTTTGCAAAAAAAATTAACTTATTCCCGCTTTTTCGCATAACTTCAGCATACGAGACTGAAGTAGCAAAGGCAATCACGCAAAACTTCAGTATTCTAGTAGACGGGCCTGAAGCAGCTTGCGAACTTCAGCTCTAGAGCTGAAGTTTTTGTCTTTGTAACTGGGGAACTTGAGCTCTAGAGCTGAAGTTTTTGTCTTTATAACTGGGAACTTCAGCTCTAGAGCTGAAGTTTTTGACTTTGTAACTGGGGAACTTCAGCTCTAGAGCAGAAGTTTTGTTTTGTAACTGGGGAACTTCAGCTCTAGAGCTGAAGTTTTTATTTTGTAACTCGCGAATTTTAGCTCTAGAGCTGAAGTTTTTGTCTTTATAACTGGGAACTTCAGCTCTAGAGCTGAAGTTTTTGTCTTTGTAACTGGGGAACTTCAGCTCTAGAGCTGAAGTTTTTGTTTTGTAACTGGGGAACTTCAGCTCTAGAGCTGAAGCTTTTGTCTTTGTAACTGGAGAACTTCAGCTCTAGAGCTATTCAAATGTTTAAAATCTCTTTAGCACTAACGTGTTTCCCATTTAATTACACTTTCTAGTACTATCATTTTACCCATTTTAATGAAAAACCAGTCAATTTTCCTTCTCTCTTCTTCACATCTTCTCCTCGATCTTCTAAAAAAGAAACAGAGCAGGTGGGTCGTTTCTTCGTCTAAGCTTGTGTAAAATCAAGATGCGAAAAGAAGAATTACTGAAAGTTTCTTTATTGTTGAATTCGTAAAGAGAAAAAAAATGATGTTTTGGTGGGAGAATCAGTGATTCTTTGTAGTTGATTACTCACTGGTGTGCGCTACTACACACTCATAGAAGAAAACGAAGGAGGAGAAGGAGAAAGAGAAAGGGAGCTGAAATAGAAAGAAATGGGAGATTTAATTGTCTTTTACTTTTGTAATTATCTCAGCCAACTCCATAAAAAGATAATAATAATTATTATTATGTTAAGAAACTTAGCTCAAAGTAATAATATAAAACAAGAAAACAGACAAGAATGTAGAGAGCAAGAGATGAGAGCTTCTTATTTCTTTCAAGTGTGTACAATCTCACTTCATCCTCTATTTATAGTATTACATAGAGGTATACAAAAGAATGTCATAAACATGACATTAAATATTTAAGATCATGGAGAAAGATCATGGGGAGGTTATGGAGGTATGGGAGTTACAACCATAACTCCATAAGTATTGGAGTAGTAAGAGTTATGGAGATAATGGAGAAGAGTAGTGGGTATTACTCTTTTATGAGTTATGGATATCCACCAACAGATAATTATTTATAACACTCCTCCTTGGATGTCCATGAATAATGTGTCTCGTTAAAACCTTACTAGAAAAAAACCTTGAAGGAAAAAAATCTTAGTGAAGGAAAAAAGAGTACACGTATCTTGTAATACGCATTACTTGTTGCCTCATTAAAAACCTTACCAGAAAAATCCAGTGGGATAAAACCTTAGCTAAGGGAAAAAGAGTACAGCGCGTATTTGCCTCTCCCTGATGAAAATATCACATTTGTTTCATGAAGGAATGCATTTCAATCTTGTATTTCAACTTCTCAATCATTGAGGTTGGCAATGACTTAGTAAACATATCAGCGAAATTATCACGTGAACGAATTTGTTGAATATAAATTTCATTATTCTGTTGAAGATCGTGCGTCTGAAAAAGAACTGTGATGAAATTTGGTTTATTATGTCTTCTTCGATATATCCTTCTTTCAATTGAGTTATGCAAACAACATCATCTTCAATATTATTGAAATCTTCTCTTCAAATAAAAGTCACACGTCTGTTGTGTTGTGTCACTTGCTTTATCAGCTGCTTATCTTGGCATGACCTGAATAAGTATCAACAATTAATTGCGTTGTAGAATCTTAATATGGCAACCCTCACATGCAAATAGATTATTTGAAGAACGAACTTCAAGAAAATGCCTACATTTGCATAACCAACAAAATCTTTACAATATTTGTTAGAATAAACAAATCAATATCAAGGATTTCTTTTGCAATATAACACTAATGGTATTTTAATATCTCCACACAGAAGTGAAACTATTTCTTGCAAGCATACTGTTATACTCATGATTTTAGCAAGATACATCAGTGCACCAATTGCACTAGACACAAAAACAAACCATGTACACCATGATTGGTCTAATCCACATAAGAATTTGATGAAGTTTTATTTAATAAATTTCTTGGGAACCTCTATGTGCTTCAGAACGATGTAAATCCTTCAAGGATTTTTATTATATACATATCAAGTTATTTATGTATTGCCAAACTAAAACCTGAAAATGATTTCATCCATCATCGGAGAACATATCTCCATATAACTAATGCCAGAATATTTACGAAAAATCTTGTGCCACAAATCATCTTTATTTTTATCGACTTGATTTTTCATTTCACTTTCAGGTGTTGGGACCATATGTCCAACTTCACATTTTCAGGCGAAATCATTGTGTAATTTTCATTCGGCCAATTATTTATCTGTCCAAATTCCGTGACAGATTTGAACTCAAGATCCTCGTCAATATTAAAAATATTGAGCGCTATATTATATCAACAATATCATCGATGATCGTTTTACATCGGTTCCATCATCACACAATAAAGACATAACTTATCGAGATCTCATTATTTTTAGGTACCTGAGCCTCTTCCATGAGGTCTTATAAATTTTTATGCCATGGTGCTCTTACAGAGCACTTGTCTCCTTAGTATGATCGTCTTTATCATTTGCTCCTCTTCTTTTTCAAGGAGTTTTATTTTTGGAACCGATTAGTCTATTACGCTTCATGCGTTCCATAGACTATGTCCGTCATGGATTTTATTCTATTTGGAGCATTAGCAGCTGAAATATAATATTTAGCTTTGGGTCAGCAAATACGCCTGGCAATATTTTACAAATGATTGAACTTCAAGTTTACATTTTCTTGTACGAGGATCTATGTACACTCATAATAATTAATTTTATGATTACTTTTTTAGCTGCCAATTTTCTTCCCCTAATCTTGGGATCACAAACACATATCCCCAATTTTCTTTGGGGACCCATCATTGTGCATTGTGGTGGAACAATTAAATATATAGAACATCCACATTTCTAAATAAAACTTATTTGGTTCCTGACCATGAACCAATTGTGATAGGGAGAATTTATCATAACTTGGCTAGATGCGTACAAGTGTTGATGTATGTTAAATAATACATTTCATAACCAATGATTTTAGCTATAATTGGAGACATACAATTTCTGCTAAACCAAGTTGGATTTAAACCAGCATTATCAAGATAAATTATCATAGTTTATATTCTGGAACTGTGCTCTAATAATTTAAGCAATCAACCTTGCAAAATTCACACTGCAAGTTGACAACAAACGCACATGTGACCATACAATAGATGCATCTTTTAAAATCATATTATAGTAAACGGCCCACATGGCAGGTGACCGGACCCATAAATATATCACCTTTTATTCGTTCCAAAAATCAGGGATTTAATCCCAACCTTAGCTGGTATATCAGGAGAATAAGCAGCACAAGAGAATTCTTGAAGAACCTTCTATTTCTTCAATATATGCCAATGTGAATTCTCAATAAATTTTTCGCACCATAATTGAACCGGGATGGCCAGCCGGTCATGCCAACTGTTGTTTATTTCAGTAAATATTTTATTTACTATGGCATGTGTTTCCATCATCATTCTTATACATTTGTAGTACAAATAGAAGAAAAGTCGGGTAACCTTTCATATATACCCGGTATGATTATAGTAATATGAAGATATTCAATCTTTCTTTTATTTATAGTCTCAATATGCCAACCACTTTGGCTAATACATTTGAAACTCAAAAGGTTTCTTTTGAGACGTACTACAATATTAATTTCAAGAACAATTTTATTAATTCGGGTAGTAACAAATTCGCTCCTTCGGAGCTCTTAATTGATTTTGTACTACAAGATCTTTTGTCACACCATCCATATGGTAAGTATCTCATTCATGGAGAAAATCATATCATAATAATTGTCACGGTCGAAGTCATCATAAGCAAAACCATTTCTTGCTTTAAGTTTGCCTTTAATAACTTTTTATAAGGCATGACATAATAGTTTTGACGTACCACATGTACGCGACCAGTAACATATTCATGTAACCACATTGTAATATTCATTATCTTTATTTCTCTAAAACCGCCCTTAGAGGTGAGTTGTGGTATTTATACAACCATGCATAAGCACATTCTTATGCATATTTTTCATCACATGTATATTTCAACATTTACTTTCAGGAGTGAGTATGCATTTACAATGCTTATCACAAGTCACATTTTCGGGAAATGGACTATAATCATGTGAACGTGTCTCATATTAATTGACCACATTGATACATATTTCCTTCACCGTTGAAAGATTATCTTGAGAACTTATTGTTCTCCTTTTTACAATTACCATAATGATGATTGTTACTATTTGATCTTTGGCACGCCCAAGTTCATGGGTCAACCACTTGTCTTTATTTAGACTTATTATGCACCGCTAGCTACACAATCACTTCAAGAATGGAGCAAATCAAGTGGGACAAGTTTCATACTTTTTCATGAAAAATACTTTATTTTTTTTAGTCATCGTTATATCATCAATATGGTGCATTGCGACTCAAACCCAATGCCTTACCCATATAAAGGCATGTTAGGCCATAATGAGTTGGGGCTCAAATCTAACTCTTATCATCATAGTGCACCAGGACTCAAACGTGATGTCTTACCCTTATACAATGGCATAATAAGTCTAAGTGGACTCACCCTTGAGCCTTTCATGATATACTACTTTCTAATAATCAATTATTTGTTTCCCGAACTTTAATGAAAGTTCACATTGATCTTTTTCACGAACAACTACATGATCAAATATAAAGTGAATAAAACTATGTTAGTTATACAAAATTTATTTTGACCACAACATAAATTTAAATTCTTATTATTTTTATAAGATTAATTAGAAATCTTCTCAATAGTTAACGGTTTCATAATCTTGGCTTGCAAACTGTCGGAGTAGTACATATGGGAGATGATGTCAAGGCATCGTAATATGCTCTTGTTTGTCATTCTAAAGCAGGTACTCCATATGTATACATCTGCACAAATGAAACTAAATTGTTAAGTAGCACAAATTAAACCAAGTCTTAAATATTAACCTAAGTTAATTGCAGAATTCATGACAACTGAAAAATGATACTCTTTGTATAATAGATGCAAACACCACATTAATATGGCAACGAAATGCCCAGATTTTCACAGGCTCAATCAAATTGATTCAAGGTTATAGCTCCCATGGAAGGCTTTCATCTCTTATAGAAAATATAAGAAGAATATAGCAATTCGTGCTGATAACGTGTTAAGAAACTTAGCTCAAAGTAATAATATAAAACAAGAAAATAGACAAGAATGCAGAGAGCAAGAGATGAGAGCTTCTTATTTCTTTCAAGTGTTTCAAGTGTGTACAATCTCACTTCATCCTCTATTTATAGCATTACATAGAGGTATGCAAAAGAATGTCATAAACATGATATTAAACATTTTAGATCATGGAGAAAGATCATGGGGAGGTTATGGAGGTATGAGAGTTACAACCATAAGTACTCTATAAGTATTGGAGTAGTGAAAATTATGGAGATAATGAAAAAGAGTAATGGGTATTACTCTTTTATGAGTTATGGACATCCACCAATAAATAATTATTTATAATATATTATTATTTAATAATAAATACAATAAATATGTAAAAGTACATATGAGAAGAGTAGCTTTTGCGGCCTCTATTTTATGAGGCCTAAATCTGTCGATTTAGTACTTGGGGGTACGGTTTTTAAGCCGCCTTTGATGAGAAAAAACATGTAGTATAAATTATTTTTTTATTCATTACGTATTGCCTTCAGCCTAGCTATATGATTAAGTTAACTTATAATAATTAATTTTATTATTTTCGGACTTGCATATTCAAATCAATAAACTATAATAGTAAAAACTACTATACAAAATTTGATTAATAATAATTGTATGAATTCTCGTGCGAAGTGTTACGGAGTAAAAAGAAGAGCAAAGCACGAGTGACAGAAATGTTGGTGAATTGTTCATGTAAATAAATAAGAGGGTACTCATATTCATCCACCACAGAATATTTCTTACAGTTTCAGAGAAGAAAAATAAAAAAAAAAATCTGCGAGCTCAAAAAAGAAAGGAGAAAATATTAGGAGATTTTATTTCTCTAACTCCATTAGATGAACTAGACATTTGTAGATATTAATCAGTCAATTACAAAACTTGTAAAGCTTGAAATTAGTTATTCAATATAGTTACTAGGTAATTTTAACAATAACTATGTACCCATCGTGATCCTACCAATATGGTCCAGGGAGGTAGGGTGTACGCAAACGTTACCCTTATCTTGTGAGGTTAAGAGACGGTTTTCGATAAACCGCTCAAGAAAATATATTTGAAAAATACAAGAGTAAAAAAAAGTAAGTAGAATTTGTACAACATATATTATTCCTTTTTAAATGAAGAAAAATTAAAGTTTTGCCAAATGGTTTACATCTTTTACAATGATGTAAAATTATTTATCAACATCAATTTAATTAAGCTGGACAACAGAAAAAACATATGCTTTCTTTTGAGGAATTATCTTTTTGTATTTCATTATTCTACCACCACAGTATAAAACTTATCTCCTCCACGGTTAATGCTTCTTTTTTGTTTTTGTGTTTTTTTTTATCTCTATTTTTTCATTTCGTACTATGTTTTAAGTCAAAGCATGACATAAAAAAGTTAAAGATTAGGAGTATAGAAGTTGTACAAGGTCACAAAAAGGTTGTACCTTAAATATCATAAAGCAGTTTTAAAGTTTTTGTCAACGATGATATTTGGGCACTTTGAAAATAAAGTACAACGACCTTAATAAGAATATGGAAATATCAAGTTTTAAACGTTAATTGATTTTGGTAATATTGAATCTGTCAACGTTAACCAATAATGCCCGAATAGGAAAATTATCAGGTGATTTAACTTATCTTATAGTTTATTAATAGGGAAATATATATAGTAATATATAAGGGTGGTAATTTGAGTTCAAACTCATCTAACTCGTCCAGAGATTAATGGGTTGGGCTAAACATATTTTAGCTCATGAGTCAATTTGGGTTGAACCCAAGTTAACCCATTATTTTTTATGACTTATTCTGTTCCATTTAGCAGCCCAAATACAACTCATGAAACTCACCCAAAATAAAGGGATTTCAACCCAACTTATCTAGAAATACTTAGTTGCCCCAATTTTATATTTTTTTTATATTTTCAATTTTTTTTTCTGCACCACCCACTCACCCACCATACCCCCTACCCCCACCCCCACTTCTCCGTGCGCAAACCCCCTCAATTTTTTCTTTTTTACTTTTTTTTTGTATTTTTAATTTTCTATTTTTCTTTTCGTTTTTCTGCACTACCCTACTCACGCGGGCAAACCCCCCAAAATTTTACTTTTTTACTTTTTTTTATATATTTTTAATTTTCTGTTTTTCTGCCCCCTCCAAAACCCTCTCAAAATTTATTTATTTTACTTCTTTTTGTATTTTATTTTTTTTAGTTTTTTTGTTCTTCTTCACCACCCATCCACCCTACCTCATCCATTTGGCGGTGGTATAGATTATATGAACTTTCTAAAATGTGACTCATGTAAGGAAAAAAAAGGGGAGCCAAAAGTCAATAAACTTGGAGTTTGAATTTAACTTTTAACCTTTTATTAGATAGATAATCAATAAAACAAAACTTCATCTGTTTGGACTTATTCATTTTGCAAAAGTCAAAATAATATTTTTACGTTCACATTGCAAAGCTTAAAAGGAGATTGTTTACAATCGCTAGAGCGAGAGTAGGAGAGCTGAAAGAAGAAGTTTAAAGAGGGAAAAATGAGTGAAAAAGGTCCATACTTCAAAAGAGGTTGTCTAATATATAATGTGTGAAACTTACACAAATATCCTAAATAAGTCTCAACTTATCGATCTTTAACCATTAGTCATAAACTTATCAAAACTAGTCATGTACATATAAACTTTGAAAATCAAATAAATAAGGTTCTTTTTCTTAAAGAATCACATTCAAAAATCACATTCCATATTTGGAAGCGTGATTAGCAACCTTAGATGAAAGACGGAAAGGAAATTTCATTGATGAGGTAGCAAATAAGATGATGAAACACAAAAAAAATATATATATATATATATATATATATATATAATATTTCAAAAATCTAAGCAAAAAAGGAACTTTTTCAAAATCCATTGAAAACATATAGATAAGTCAATATACAAAATTTGAGGAAGATTGGAGATGATTTGGACGGGTGTTGTATCAAAATTCGTAACTAAATCGAGTTGAAAAAATTCAATGTATCAAACAGGTATCACGCATGTATCTCACACACAGGTATACATGGATATACATGTGATACACAATTGATACAAATATGATACATAATTGATACACATATGATTTTTTTTTCATGTTCAGTTTTTACTTCGAATTTTCAATTCAAACCACCTTAAAACTTTACCAAATCATCCCAAAATTGAGATTCAAGCTCCTTAAGATGTACCCAATCTATTCTAATGACACCCACTCATAATAAAGCAAACCTTTGACATTGTTTTGCTACAAATAGCTAATTGACTAATATTAGTAATATTTGGCTAATATTAATAATATTTTACGAATTAACTAATTTTTATAATGAGCTACTTATAAATGGACATAGCCGGTAGTTTCCTATAATGTATTGCTTTAACTATACGGATACATGTCATATTAAGTTTGCTTTTATTGTCACAGAGAGTGATAAGTATAATGATTTTTTATATTTAGTACTCCTCCTATCCATAGTAACTTTTTGACCTTTTTAATTTGGGTTAAATACAAAAAAGTCACTTACTATGCACCGAATGGAGTAGCAATCAAAATTCTCAAGTCGTATATGGACAAGTTAGCTAGTAGCCCACATGTTATTTATGAGATTGGCCGATATTTATTAGGGGTATTATCACTTTGAACTTCCGCCATAAATTATTTACATTTGATAGGCGAAAAAGTGTATCAAAATTGTATAATTTTGTATATTCCATATAGAATGTATATATATACAAATTATATAAAAATGGCTATTATTTTGAGAGTGGCTATATAGTGTCATAGGAGGGGGGGGGGGTTAAAAATGTATTTTACTCAAACCCTAGTTTTCACCATAACACAATATATCCTGACGGATCATCAGAATTTCTAGTCCTTCAGAATTCAAAATTTATTTATTTTCAAAACTTTTCTTAACAAGATCAAAATATAAACGTTTGAAAAGATCAAAATGGTATTGTGTCGGCTACTGCTTGGCAATTTCTATGAGATCCAAAGAGGACCCACATTCATAAATGCAGATTTAGGTCCTCAATGATTAGGCCCAAAATCACCTAATAGGCCCATCTGGTCCAATTATCTAAAATTCTTCTCTAACTGTTAGAGCTATTTATTTATGATTTTCGTTTTTCAATTTTGACAATAATAACAGACACTATTATTATTAAGGAAGAAATAAAATGTTATCAAGTAAGCTTTCGTTGCACAAGTCTAAGTAGTCGTTTGGACATAAGAATTGTAAAATTTTAAAAAGTGCTGGAAAAAAATTTCAAGTGAAAATGCTTTTTGAAATTTAGAAATCTGTTTGGACATAAATTTCAGTTTGGGTTGTTTTTTAAGTTTTGTGAGTTATTTGAGTGAAAATTTTGAAAAATAACTTTTTGAAGTTGTTTAAATTTTCGAAAATTTTCAAAATGCATCTCTAAGTGAAAATTGAAAATCTTATGAACAAAGATTGATTTCGAAAAAAAATAAAAACAAATTGGAAAAAGGAAAAAAAAATTCATGTCCAAACGGGCTCCAAGCATAATTCTATGGTTTAGGCGTTTCGGTAGTGTATTTTTTAGTTTTTTGATTGTGAAGGAATGCTTAGAACATCTGGAATTCATGTCAAATAGTAAATTGAAAATTTAATTGGGTAAACTTTTATCCTTTTTCCAATGTGACGTATATACGTAGTATAATTTTCAACATATAATATTCAATGGATCACTCTTAAGTTTACATATTCAGGAGAATTTGTAGCCGTACTTTATATTTGTGTCACCTTTTAACCTGTATTTTATTTTTAAAAATTATTGATCTGGTAGCAGTTAATAAAAAATCCGTAATAATATGACAATTACACCCCTGATAAATCGCGTGATCTGGAACCTCATTCATGGAAAAAGGTCTCCTCCTCTCCTCTCAACTACTTTATAAAAAAATCAAAAACTTGTCCAGATTCATCTTAAGAATTACACTTGCATGAAATTGTTTCACCTTAAAGCTAAAAACTTCATGCTAATGTAGCATGAAGTTGTTTCATGTTGAAGCTAAAACTTCATGCTAATATAGCATTAAGTTGTTTTACATTGAAGCTAGAACTTCATGCTAATGCATGCAAAAGTTATTCATCCTGCAGTCTACAGTTTTGTCATGAGTTTTATCCGAAACTTCAGTCCAAACATGCTAAAGTTATTTAGTTCATTTGCTAAACCTTCAGTTTAAACATGCTAAAGTTATTTAGTTCATTTGTGAAAATTTCAGACTAAACATGCTTAAGTTTTTGTCTTGCAGTATGTAATTTTCTAATGAGGTTTTGCTAATGCATGCTGAAGTTATTTAGTTCATTTGCTACAACTTCAGACTAAACATGCTTGAGTTATTTAGTTCATTTGCTAAAACTTCATGCCAAAACATGTTTAAGTTTTGTCCTGCAGTCTACAGTTTTGTCAATAGTCCTGAAGGGCAAAATCCTCTTTTTAAAACGCTTTTAACAAAAAAATGGGTAAACGGAGAAATTAAACGAGTATAAGTTAAAAGGGGGCGACCAAATAGGGCACCCCATGCAAGTTTTACACATATTTATTTATATTATATTAAAAGCACGAAATCCCTTAACGAAATATCATTTTGTCCTTTTTACCCCTTAAAATAGATTTTATATTTGATAAAATTATAATTTAAGTTGCTTTCATAATATTACGGACTTAAAATCAACTAAAATTTTACCTATTAAGTTTTTTTCTCGTTTGAATTATATAGGAAATCCTAATTATGAAGAATTTACTGTATATAAATAAAGTACTTTTGTTATTTAGGCTATATAATATAACACTTTGTTAATTTTTCTAATATTGTAATGTAGTGTCGAAAATACAAATGTTTACGTATCTTCCTAAGAAGATGCACATATAATGTAATGGGAGCCAAAATTACAATAGAATAGCCTGACCATGATTTGAAAACTACCAAAGGCAGCAAGAATTTAATATTAAGATGAATAAATAATTGAGTTCTTGATTAACTGATCAACAAAAATATTCAATTCAATCCTTTTTCAACTTCACCATATAAGTATTTTATTTTTCAAGCTGACCAATCTTTTGAAAGAAAATTTGACAATTACACGTAGATTCAAATAATCTAAGAGGATATGAAGAGATATATCAGTACGATCTTATCGCTTCAGTTATTTATATGAAGCATCCACTAACTAATTCAAAAATACAAAACAAGACAATTGAATAACTTCGATATATGGAGACAAAGTGAGAAATCATAATAAAGCATATGAGGTCTTATGTAGCACATGATTTCTTCTTTTAAGCTTACTAAATAGGATCAAGATTCATCAGTTTTGGTCTTTATATATTTTCCTGTAATATTTTTTACAACGCATACACATAATTTAACATAGATATGAAATACATAAAAGTTATGTACACATGAATAAAAGGTGCACGCGCAAAGTGCATATTCTGAAATTATATATGTAGGGACTTTTTTGTATACTTATTTCTCGATACGTGCGTTGCACGTGAATAGCACGCTAATTAATACTAACATTTTCAAGTATAACATAAGAAATAAAAAATCAAATAGTTATTCACGAGTATCAACAATAAAGATTTCAAGTATAACTTGACTGAACCTTGAGAAATTTCACGATAACTGAAGAGGGAATGCGGCATTACTACTTTTATAAGACTATAGACTTGAAAGGCATTCTCAATTCGCCATGGCGTAACGCAGAGGGAGTTAATCCATCTTAGGATCATATTATGTACTTCTGTCCGAGCACATCCTGTATTTGACTTAGATTTTAAATGTTGCCAAATATAATCTCTAGATTTTGTTTAATACAGACCGTTAAAAATTGGATGATGAAACGAGATACTGAACTTAAGTTTATCCTAATACAAAATATATATTCTCTAGATTTTATTTTATGAAGATCGTTAAAGATTGGATGATGACACGAGATACTGGACTGAAAATAGTCCTAATACAAATTATATAGTCTCTAAAAAAAATTATGAAGACAATTGCACATTTTTTTGCACATCATAAATAACGTTAGACAGTTCAACTTTCAAATTCTAAGGTGAAAAATAATTTTATCGATTTGATGTACAATTTTATGATAACAACTCTCGAAAGTTATATATGATAAGGAGCAATTTATTACCACAACAGTCACAAAGAATATTACCTACTTTGATACATACAAATTGCTTATGTGTTGCAGATGGAATGAGATATATTAAATAAAATGATCAATATTTTTATATAGAAGAAACTAATTCAAAATTGATACTAGATTATCAGAAAGAAGAGAAAGGGAGAAGTGATATTACACATTATTGTAGACTTTTATAATTTGAAACAAAGGAAGTCAAAAGACATACATAAATGAATATTATTATTGTTTAAAAATGAACAAAACAAACGGATACGTATTAAGTTAAATTTGTATAATTGATGGATGATAGAAAGAGTCCAGGCGTTACTATTATTTAATGTTGTTGAAATTAATACGTTGAATAGAATATGAAAAAGTACATGTATAACTATTGGTTTAGTCACTAAACTTTAGTGTACAAAAGATATACATTTAATAGATTGACTTTTATGTGAAGTACAAAACAGTTATTCAGCTTTTGACGGGTATTCTAGTCTTTAAACTTTCACTTTAGGTCTTCACACTTACAATATTGTATGATATATAAGATTTTAAACTTATTTCTCTGATTTTGTCTAAGTTTTTCTATTTACAGAAAGTAACTAAAGTTTTTTTACAAAACATATACAAATTCGGTCAAAATTTATAATTTATGTACAACTCAAATATAATTTTTTGACAAAATAGTTAAAGACCCCGGAATTGACCCTTTTTAATGAGTGTACACCTTAACTATACGTGATTCTAATTACCTCCCTGTGCTTATTTTTCAGATTATATTACCCTCGTAACCTACTAAACCTTTGCATCGTAAATACACGCAATGCATACGTTAAAAAGTTTACTGATATGGATGTACACGATAGAAATAAATCGGGTACCATGTTACAATACATTACCCGACCCACCTTTACAATTAACCCCTCAAATTTACCCATCTCCATAATCGACCATCAGTTTCATTTGGTCGATAACTTAGAGAAAAGTTGGGGTTTCTCATCACTTCACTCCCATCAACGCTGAGACAATTGTGAGTGTTTGAGCTTGATTTTGGGTTGGGTTGTTCGTTTGAAGGCAGAAAAATTGTGTTGAAAGAAATTACGGGAGATCATGTTGTTGAGTTCTCTAGAATTATGGACTACAGGGATATGCTACTCAAAACAAATCATGGTAGCACATGTGCAATAAAATTGACAGAGACAAATAATGGGGTAAAACAGTTTTCCATTTTCTATATTTGTTTTGCAGCTATGAAGAAAGGATTTATGCAGAGTTGTAGGAGATGTATAAGGTTATATGGATACTTTTTGAAGGGTATTTGTAAAGGTCAAGTATTGGCAGCAGTAATAACCAAATATTCCCAATAGCTAGGGCTGTTGTAGGCACTGAGAAAAAGAAACATGGAGTTGGTTCCTCAGGTTATTGCAAAATGAAAAACTTTGGAGATGGCAGCGAGTTCACCATGATAAGTGACATGCAAAAGATATATTTTGCAGTTTTATTTTTATTTTTTAACAGGCTTCCCTACTGTTCAGTTGTTGAAGAGATTTTACCTGATAATGTGCGCTAAACACATTCTGGCAAACAGACAATAAAATGGAGAGGGCTTGAAAGAAAAAATTCTGGAGTGTTGTTAGATCAACCTTTTAAGTCTAAAATAAAAAAATGGTTAGATGATCTTGATAAATTAGGTCATAACATTTGTGAAGATCTTCTTAAATACAACAAAGAAAGATGTTGCAAGTCCTTTTTCAGACATTCTCCAAGTATGACAATAACATGTGAAGCTTGGATAATGGGCCTTAGACACAAGATAATCATATCAATGCTAGAGGAAATAAGGGTCAAAGTTACGAGTAGTGTAGCAAGGATGAGAAAATTTGCTGAAACTTGGCAGGATAGTGTATCTCGAATGACAATTATGGTGTTCAATAATAATATTGAGAGGTCAATGAAGGTTGACTTCGTGTTTAATAGAGATACAAGCTTTGAACCCCAAGATGGTCCATGTTGTCGGGCTCATGCCCATGTTGTCCAGCCAAAGGCTCAATGACCTAATCCTATTCTATTTTGGTTTCCATTCCTATTTGGAATTGGATTCGGTCTTTATTCCTATTTAGAGTTGGTTTTGCTTTAAGAGAAAGCACCACTCATAGTCTATAAATAGGACAACTTTGGAGAATTATTCTATGCTCATTGATACAAGTTTTTGAAAGACTTAAACACATAAGAGTGGTTTTTGAGAGAGCTTTCATCAAGAGAGAAGAGAGAAGAAAAGTATTTGTTTTGCTGCAGTTTTTTTATTCCGACCAGCCAACTTCAAATCACGTTTGCCGATCCGTTAACCGTTGGATCGAGCTGAAATTTTGACTGAGTGTTCGTAACATCTTAGTCGGATTTGAACGGTGAAGATTGGATTTGGAGGCCTGTCGAATCTGATTTCGAGCCTCGAACAGCAGCTTCGTGTTGTGGATTCTCTTTTTTTTCAATTGATTAGTTGTTGCTCCGTGTTTGGCACTTATTGTATAGTCAATTTGGATAACTTTTGTAATCCTCTTATTATTATAGTGGAGCTTTTTGTATCTTTGTGATCCCGTGGTTTTTACCTTCGACTTGAAGGGTTTTCCACGTTAAAATTTAGTGTTCTTTATCTTCTTTACTTTCGGGTTCGCCTCTTCCTCGACATAACAGTGGTATCAGAGCATTGGTTATATATCCGGGCTGTTACGAAATTGAGGCGAATATGAGCAAGATGGTATGTTTAAATGGGAGAAATTATAATGTTTGGAGAAGCAAGATGAAAGATTTGTTGTTCGTGAAGAAGATGCATCTACCCGTTTTTTCAGCTCATAAACCCGAGAGTATATCTGATGAAGATTGGGATTTCGAGCATCAACAAGTATGTGGATATATACGACAATGGGTTGAGGATAATGTTCGCAACCATATTGTAAATGAGACACATGCGAGATCATTGTGAGAAAAGCTAGAGACTCTATATGCTTCAAAAACTGGGAACAACAAGTTGTTCCTACTAAAGCAATCGATGACCTTTAAATACAAGGAAGGCAGCCCTATCCTTGATCACATAAATGATTTTCAGGGTGTCCTTGATCAATTGTCTGAAATGGGAGTTAATTTTGATGATGAGATACAAGGACTTTGGCTTCTTAATACTCTGCTTGACTCTTGGAAAACTCTTCGTGTCTCTTTGACAAATTCAGCTCCTAGAGGTAAGGTGGCCATGGAATATGCCAAGAGTGGTGTGTTGAACGAGAAAGTAAGGAGAAAATCTCAGGGTTCGTCCTCGCAAGCAGATATCTTGGTTACACAAGACCGGGGGAAAGATAGAACAAGAGGCTCGAGGAATCAAGGTAAAAGTAGAAGTAAGTCAAGGTCCAAATACCATAATATTACATGCCACCATTGTGGCAAGAAAGGACATATCAAAAGGTTTTGCCACAAGTTGTTGCAAGACAATAGAGAAGGAAAGAAAGTTGAAAATAACGAGAACAATGTTGCTGCTATTGTTCGAGATGACCTTCTTTTTGCTTATGATGAAAATGTCATCAATTTGGTATCCCATGAGACGAGTTGGATAGTAGATTCTGGAGCTACCTCACATGTCACACCAAGAAAAGATATTTTCTCATCTTACACTCCTGTTGATTTTGGAGTATTAAAGATGGGCAATGCCAGTGAAGTTAAGGTATTTGGTGTTGGTACAGTTTGCTTGAAAACTAATAATGGTTCAACGTTAGTTCTTCAAGATGTCAAGCATGCTCCAGACTTCCCTTTCAATTTAATCTCCGCAGGAAGATTAGATGATGAAGGTTACCATAATGCCCTCTTTAATGGACAATGGAAGCTCACCAAGGGCTCGTTAGTAGTGGCTCGAGGAGTCAAGTCTGGTCATTTATATGTGACGCAGGGTTCTATTCTTAATGACTCCATAAATCTAGTGGAAAGTGACACTTTATCAGAATTGTGGCACAAAAGATTGAGTCATATGAGCGAGAGGGGGATTACGTGTTTGGCTAAGAAAAGTTTGCTTTCTGGAGTGAAACAAGCAAAGCTGAAAAGGTGTATTCATTGTTTAGCTGGAAAACATAAAAGGGTTTCCTTTCATAGCCATCCTCATTCAAGAAAGTCCGATTTATTGGAGCTAGTACACTCTTATTTGTGTGGTCCTTTTAAAGTAAAGTCAAAAAGTGGTGCACTTTACTTTGTGACCTTCATTGATGATCATTCTCGTAAGCTCTGGGTGTATCCTTTGAAATCTAAAGATCAAGCACTTGGTGTGTTTAAAGAATTTCAGGCCTTAGCTGAGAGACATACGGGGAAGAATTAAAATGTATTCGCACTGACGATGGTGGTGAATATTGTGGTCCCTTTGATAACTATTGCAAGGAACAAGGAATTCGTCATCAGAAAACTCTACCCAAGACGCCTCAATTGAATGGTTTGGCAGAGAGAATGAATAGAACTCTAGTTGAGAGAGTTAGATGCTTTCTTTCAGAGGCTAAACTTCCAAATACATTTTGGGTGGAAGCACTTAACACTGTTGCCGATTTTATCAATTTGTCTCCTGTTGTTGCTTTGGATGGTGATGTCCCAGACAGAGTTTGGTTTGCCAAAGATGTTTCTTATGATCACCTGAGAGTTTTTGGGTGTAAAGCTTGTGTGCATGTTCCTAAAGATGAGAGATCGAAACTGGATGTCAAAACTAAGCAGTGCATCTTTATCGGTTATGGTCAAGATGAGTTTGGATATCGCTTTTACGATCCAGTTGACAATAAACTTATTAGAAGCCAAGATGCAATATTCTTTGAATACCAGACTATTGAAGATATTGACAAAGCTGAGAAGATAGATTCTCAGAGTAATGAGAGCTTAGTTGATATTGATCCAGTTTCAATTGCTAAGGCACCCATTGCACATGAAGGAGCCCAAGACAATAATGAAGATAGTGATCAAGATCAAAATGATCATCATGGTGTAGATGTTATGGATGCTCCAGTTGATGAAGTTGTGGTTGATCAACAACCAATTTCTGCTCAGGTAACTACTTCGAATGCTCTTGAAACCTCTCTTAGAAGATCTACAAGGGAGAAACAAACATCCATGCGCTATCCTCCTGATGAGTATGTACTTTTAACTGACATGGGAGAACCTGAGAATTATGATGAAGCCATGCAAGATACTCACAAAGATCAGTGGATTGAAGCCATGGAAGATGAGATGAAGTCACTCCATGAGAATGGCACATATGAGTTAGTGAAATTGCCGAAAGGTAAGAGAGCTTTATCTAACAAATGGATATTCAGAATAAATCAAGATAACCATACCTCTGCACCTAGATACAAGGCGAGGTTAGTTGTTAAAGGTTTTGGCCAAAAGAAGGGAGTTGACTTTGATGAAATTTTCTCTCCTGTTGTGAAGATGTCTTCTATTCGTCTGGTTCTAGGCCTAGCCGCTAGTCTAGATTTAGAGGTTGAGCAGATGGATGTCAAGACTGCTTTTCTTCATGGTGATTTAGATGAGGAGATTTATATGGAGCAACCTGAGGTTTTTGTAACTAAGGGAAAAGAACCGTGATTGGCACTTATTGTGTAGTCAATTTGGAGAACTTTTTTAACCCTCTTATTATTATAGTGGAGCTTTTTTATCTTTGTGATCCCGTGGTTTTTACCTTCGACTTGAAGGGTTTTTCACGTTAAAATTTGGTGTTCTTTATCTTCTTTACTTTCGGGTTCGCCTCTTCCTCGACATAACACATGCAAGGTCATTGTAGATTTAATAATAGGCTACTGCAGTTGCAGGTTTTGGTAACTGAAAGGCATTCCATGTCCACATGTTATAACAGCAATGCACTACAAAAGAGTTGATTCTTCATAGAGCATTGCACATCGGTACAGGAATGAAACCTACATGAAGGCATATTCACACTTCATAAAACCAGTTCCCAACATGATAATGTGGCCAGAAATTATAACTCCAACGTATTGCCTCCTCCAGATTATAATATGCCTGGAAGGCCAAAAAGGAATAAAAGAAAGGAAGTTGGAGAAATAAAAAGAGCTGAAAAATTATCAAAGAAGGGAATTGTTATGACATGCTCCCTTTGCAAAGCAAGTACTCGTAACATAAGGGAGCAAGAAGCTACTACAAGAGGCCTAGGCTTCAAGAACATGGTATATTTGTTGCACATACTGATTTTACAAGTGTTAATGTAAGTGTATTTATTTTGTTCAACTTAGATTTTGCTGGCTAACATACTATCTGATGTTTGAAATATATCTTTTGTTTTTAATGTTATCAGCATGGTTTTCCTACATTTAGTGAGGTTTATACTGGCCCTTTAATTGATTCTACTCATGTTACTGGTGACATTGGATATAAGCCTTCTAAAGGTTTGAAATGGAAAGGGAAGGAAATTGTGACTCAAGAACAACTTCAAGTCCAATCCGCAATGGCTAGAATCAAGACAAGATCCCAATCAACTCGAATACAAACAATATCTAAAGTTAGGGAAATTTCCCTCCAAGAAGACCACTTTGAATTTCTGTATTGTTTGGATGTAGTGTTTGAGATACTATATTATTTTTTTGTTAAATCTGTGTGGTGGATGTTTTTGTTGATATTGATGGTGGTACACAACTTTTATGTGTTTTGTGAACTTATTTTTCTTGTGTATGTCTAGTTGTATGTGGACGGCATAGTTCAACTCTAGTGTTTGATGTTAAGTGCCGACTTTTTTGTTAAATTACCAGCTATGTGTGACTGTTTTTATATAAATTTTTCTTTCAATTCCATATGTTGACGTGTTGACAAAGTAGTCTCGAATAGCATACCAGATTACCTAACTTCTATCACATAGTAGCAGATAAGCATCATTTACACATGAACAAAATCAGATTACAAAGCATATTGAAAAATATAATCTGTAGCATTCTTTCATCTTCGGTAGTTTGCTAGTCTTCTTTAGTAATCCCGAGATAACAATGTTTGCTTGCTCCAGAAATGGAGGTTCATACCACTAAAAAAATCGACAAGCATTTAATGCTGGATAAAGACTACATCCAAAGAATCGTCATCCAGGATTTACAGTACTCCGTGCCATTTTTAAACTGGCTTGCCACATCTACAAAAAACATTCATCTTCTTTCTTTCGGGTAAAAAAATGATTGTCGTTTAGGCAAAAGTAAGAGCCAGAAATAGCTTTTATGGAATTACAATGACAAAGGAAGAAAGTGAGAGGAAAGAAAATGATGAAGAATTAGAAAGAAGAGAACAAATAGAGGTGAGAAGTGAAGTTATTACCGGTGGAGTCTTAATTTTTTGGGAAAACTTAACTTATTACCGCTAGGGGATGCGAAAGGCTTGGGAAAGGGAAATGTTAAACTTATGTGGCAAAAAAAAATACACTCCCACGCGCACTCAGTCATTTGAAACTTTTACAGTACCATGTGACAGGTTTAAGGGGGTAATAACATCCGAAAGAGTAAGTGTAGTACGTAATTATAATCACATATAGATAGCTTTTATGGAATTACGATGACAAAGGAAGAAAGTGAGAGGAAAGAAAATGATGAAGAATTAGAAAGAAGAGAATAAATAGAGGTGAGAAGTGAAGTTACTACCGGTGGGGTCTTAATTTTTTGGAAAAAGTTAACTTATTACCGCTAGGGGATGCGAAAGGCTTGGGAAAGGGAAATGTTAAACTTATGTGGCAAAAAACAAAATACACTCCCACGCGCACTCAGTCATTTGAAACTTTTACAGTGCCATGTGACAGGTTTAAGGGGGTAATAACATCCGAAAGAGTAAGTGTAGTACGTAATTATAATCACATATAAATAGCATTTATGGAATTACAATGACAAAGGAAGAAAGTGAGAGGAAAGAAAATGATGAAGAATTAGAAAGAAGAGAATAAATAGAGGTGAGAAGTGAAGTTATTACCGGTGGGGTCTTAATTTTTTGGGAAAAATTAACTTATTACCGCTAGGGGATGCGAAAGGCTTGGGAAAGGGAAATGTTAAACTTATGTGGCAAAAAAAAAAATACACTCCCACGCGCACTCAGTCATTTGAAACTTTTACAGTGCCATGTGACAGGTTTAAGGGGGTAATAACATCCGAAAGAGTAAGTGTAGTACGTAATTATAATCACATATAAATAGCTTTTATGGAATTACGATGACAAAGGAAGAAAGTGAGAGGAAAGAAAATGATGAAGAATTAGAAAGAAGAGAATAAATAGAGGTGAGAAGTGAAGTTATTACCGGCGGGGTCTTAATTTTTTGGGGAAAATTAACTTATTACCGCTAAGGGATGCGAAAGACTTGGGAAAGGGAAATGTTAAACTTATGTGGCAAAAAGAAATACACTCCCACGCGCACTCAGTCATTTGAAACTTTTACAGTGCCATGTGACAGGTTTAAGGGGGTAATAACATCCGAAAGAGTAAGTATAGTACGTAATTATAATCACATATAAATAGATTTTATGAAATTACAATGACAAAGGAAGAAAGTGAGAGGAAAGAAAATGATGAAGAATTAGAAAGAAGAGAATAAATAGAGGTGAGAAGTGAAGTTATTACCGGTGGGGTCTTAATTTTTTGGGAAAAATTAACTTATTACCGCTAGGGGATGCGAAAGGCTTGGGAAAGGGAAATGTTAAACTTATGTGGCAAAAAAAAAATACACTCTCACGCGCACTCAGTCATTTGAAACTTTTACAGTACCATGTGACAGGTTTAAGGGGGAATAACATCCGAAAGAGTAAGTGTAGTACGTAATTATAATCACATATAAATAGCTTTTATGGAATTACGATGACAAAGGAAGAAAGTGAGGAAATAAAATGATGAAGAATTAGAAAGAAGAGAATAAATAGAGGTGAGAAGTGAAGTTACCACCGGTGGGGTCTTAATTTTTTGGAAAAAATTAACTTATTACCGCTAGGGGATGCGAAAGGCTTGGGAAAGGGAAATGTTAAACTTATGTGGCAAAAAACAAAATACACTCCCACGCGCACTCAGTCATTTGAAACTTTTACAGTGCCATATGACAGGTTTAAGGGGGTAATAACATCCGAAAGAGTAAATGTAGTACGTAATTATAATCACATATAAATAGCTTTTATGGAATTACAATGACAAAGGAAGAAAGTGAGAGGAAAGAAAATGATGAAGAATTAGAAAGAAGAGAATAAATAGAGGTGAGAAGTGAGGTTATTACCGGCGGGGTCTTAATTTTTTTGGAAAAATTAACTTATTACCGCTAGGGGATGCGAAAGGCTTGGTAAAGGGAAATGTTAAACTTATGTGGCAAAAAAAAAAATACACTCCCACGCGCACTCAGTCATTTGAAACTTTTACAGTGCCATGTGGCAGGTTTAAGGGGGTAATAACATCCGAAAGAGTAAGTGTAGTACGTAATTATAATCACATATAGTTAAAATATACACTCGTTAAAAAGAGTCAAGTTCAGGGGGTCTTCAACTATTCTACTTTTATTTTTACAGCAACCAGTCAAAAATTACAATTTATATACAATTATATTAGTTGTATATATTTTGTATGTCGTTTGTACACCCGACATACAAAAAATTTACAATTTATTTATGTCTTCTTCTGAACTTCTAGCAAAAATCAGCTCAAATCTTCACAAAATCTAATATTTTATTTTATATATAAATAGTAAATTGTATATGCTATAATTAAGTGATAACCTCTTTAGGAAAGGTAAATAAATTTATAATATAGTATAGAGAGGTAAATGTTCCATGGCGAGCTTCGCCGTTAGAAATTATATTACAATCGCCCTATCATGCACCATCTACCTACGCAAACTATATATGCAATCACATCATGGTTCTTGATCTGTTTTCCGCGAAAAGATGGAAAAATCTTATTCTTGATCGAGATTTTGTAGATAGGCATTCCCTAATAGGGCCGATAGTGATACAATATACTCCTCCGTTTCAGTTTATGTGAATTTATTTCCTTTTTAGTCCGTTGCAAAAAGGAATTTAGCTTAAATTTAAAACAATTTTTAAATTTAAATTTAAAACAGTTTAGCTTAAACTTACAATTTCACCCTTAATGAGAAGCTTTTATAACCATACAATTACTCTGTACCCCTTTTTAATTTGTTTTGGACCACAAATTTCAAAAGTCTTCATTAACGGAGGGAGTATTGAAATGATAATATCATGCATTTTCGTGGCAGCTTAGCTGGAGCATTCAAGCAGTGAGAATGTGACTGGGATCTTAATAATTTCCAATCATTTTTTAAATGCAGAATTAATTTCTACACAGGGAAAAAAATTAAGATAAGATATACGGATTTGGTAAAAACTTATCCGCGCCCAATATACTTTACATGGTCATGTAATAATGAGGAAAAATGCCGATTAATTAACCATATTAGCTGATAGATGATTATGTAGAAGACACATCTCATACATCATTGATTTGGTATAAACACCAAGTGTGAGTAAATTTTAACTGACTTTGTTGTGACTTGCAAGAAACTCCAACTCAACTTGAATGAAGGATGAGAGTAGAAAGCAGTTTTATGTCAAGAGTGCATATTTTATTTGGAAATAATAAGACCATTTCTCACTAATGAAATTGGACAATGTATCATAAAGTGAAGGATGTAAAACACATTTTGATGCAAGAAGATGATGAAATATAAGAACAATCTAAAATTTAAATTATTTCATGCCTCTGAACTTCCAAGCCAATTAGCAGGTGTAGCTACAGGTTCAGCAAAGCCACCATTGGACTAGTTATAGTGGAAACTGATCAAGTAAAGACTAGCCTCCATTATGGGGGGGGGGGGGGGGGGGGAAAAAAACCCCCCTTGAAGGGGGATACAGAACTCACCATTGAAGAACAATGGGAAGAGAGGCAGCAAAAAAGTGAGTTTGCATTGATTTGAGAGCTGAACCATGAATAAGGCTAGTTATCTACATGGTGAATTTACAAGAGTCAAGAAAATAAGCGTTGATAATACATGGTCTACATCGGTACTAATGCCAGAATTTGGTTTCTGATTATTCCCATGCACTGCTGTATTTCAGCATAGATTGGAAAGTTCTGTGAGCAACACGGTTGCAAGCTTGCTACAGCGGAATCCAGTACTTTTGCTACATCAGCTGGTGGGAACTGTCGTTCCGAACACTTCTGCAATCGTGTACAATGTATAATCAAGTTATGTCAAGCATAATGATGGGAACACCAGAGCTATGAGCTGAATAAGCAAAGTGAAGTATCGCTTTAGGAGATATCATGTCATATTCTGCCATAAAACACTTTGGTCAATTTTTTCTTTAGGACTTAAGTAGCAAGAAATATTCATCTCTAACGTGTTGACGTGAGACTTAACAAAATGCAGGTTATATCAATGTTTTTATTATACTGGAGATCATGTTTATGCAACAGTGAGAGACTAGATCATCTTTTCTTTTTCCTTATAATTTCTAACATATCCTCCTCCAAGGCTATCTAGCAATCTTTATGGAATAAAACTTGGTGAGGGAAGAGGAATTGCCCCTTCATCCATCAATCTGTTTTGAGTCACTCCTCCCGTTATTATCAGTGATCCAAAATCACAACACATAGTCGACTTAGCTTGATAAAAATAATTTTGTAATCCAACTTAAGAAGCACGAGAAGCACGAGAGGCAACCCAACATGGAAATCTAAAGTCCAGTGAAGGACAGAAAGTGAAAGGTAATCCAAGCAAAGGTAATAATCACCCCCTACGTTCTAAAGCAATACTCTTATGACAAAAGCCAGCCCAAAGAAACAGAAAAAATCGTACCTGAATCATAAGCAAAGTAGCGACGCATTTAGTAATAAGCTCTGACGGAATTTCTGCTTCATTTTTATCTGATATATTCTTTGACTTAGGATCAGTAGGTTGCTGCAACAGATCAATGCACTAAAAGTCAATTGACAGGAGAAGCAAAATAGCCACTAAGCGAACATGAGGTGGTAAAAGATCTCACAGTTGGCATGCAAGAATCATCTAGTTGAATCCTATCATTCACATAACCAATAGCCTCCTCAATCTTTTCAGTGGTGTTGTCTCTATCAGTAAGTGAAAGCATCGCCTACACAGACAAGTTAATCAGTACCAAAGAGAATCTACAGCAACATGCAGAAGATAATGACAAGGTCACAAACATGACTTAAGAAACATAAACAAAAGTTAGGATGCAATGCACGAACATAAATTTTCCAGTGACGCAAAACTCTGGTGGTATTGAATTGATAAAATCAAACCCAAACAGATTGCATGTTGTCATATTATTAAACTTAGTTAGAAACTAAAAAGTTTTAAATGAACTTAATATTGATAGCTTTCAAAAGAGTGTTTCAAAGAAGTTACTAAAGAAGCCTCCAACAAAGAATTATTTTATTTTTAAAAATGCTAAAGCAGAAATCACCAGGTAACAGGATAAGTATTAGAGGTCCAGAGAATGTGCAATTATGCAAAACCATATTAAGAAATATTGATGATACCAAAGTCCTAGAGATCATATAGGTAAAACCCAGTAATTAGTGCCTGATAAAGAAGTTCCTCCTCTCACTCAGATTAAAGAGGGGCAAAAGCAGGTACTTCCATGAAATTTCATTTATACTGATTAAACAATAAACAGCATTATTACTATTTGTGCAGTTTGTTATGTTGTAAATGCTATTACTGAAGAGCAAATGGACAATTGCATCTTTTGAAGAAACGCATTCGAATATTCGCCAATCTGCTGAGGTGGATTCAGGAATAAATCGGCCCGGCAACCATGTGAATGAGGTTTCTGAAGAAACCAATAAATATTGACATGCTATGCTTAATCATAACCCACTTTCGAATTGTTTCAAACATTATCTTATAACCGATTGGGGTCACACAACCAATCCTCTTATAAAGAATCCGAACAGAAATAAAAGTTGAATGAATGTGTACCTGCACTGCTGCATCTACCATTGTCCGGGCTTTGATTTTTGAACTTTCTATTATCTCATTGACAAGGAACCCTGATTCTTGCGGCTGACTTGTACAACGATCAAAAGTGCTCAACACACTAGGATCAGCAAAATTTGGAACTGGCTTTGGGAATGCGAGTGGAATGCTTCCCTGATAGGTATTCCGCTGTCTCAAGCGATATAGAGCAGAAGAAACCTGCCAAAACAAATAAATACTATAGCAGACTTTGCGCACTTCCGAAATTTTAAATTCTAATATGAGGATAGACAGACCTCCTCATTGACCTCATTTAACTGTATTAGCATGGCAGCATATTGCTTCTTGAAAGGCTCTGAGTCCTTAAGAGAACAGTCATTGCTCTTTTGGTTTTCCAACACATCATCATTCATGCGCCTCAACTCTGAAACCACTGCTTCCTACACGTTCAACCAAATGTCATGAGCTCACAGCACATCTGGCACAAAATATGCTTGCCTTTTGTATATCTAAGATCAACTAGAAAAATGCTCTACTGAAACAAATTCCTAAAGACATACATTGAAATACAAGAACAGCCAACTACTTAACAGTGAACTTAAAAATAAATACGAGAAGCAGTACAGCTCTAAAATAGAAGAAACTAGTCATCAATATGGTAGCAGCATTAGCTCACCTCTATCTTAAACATTCCCCACCCTAAACAAAACAGTAAACGTATCTTTTCTTAACACCAAATACAAGCTTAATGAATACTTCCACAATTTTAGATTCAATTTGTAAATGTACATTTGCCTAGTGCTGGCAAAATGAGCCCATATTTTGTCAACCCGCCAAATCATATTTTAGTGGATTGCATGAGTGATATTTAAGCTGGGTAAAATTTGGGCTTCAACCCGTAGATATATGGGTATTCATGGGTAAAATATGGATAAAATATGGGTTAGCCTAGTGGGTTATCTTCCAACTTTTGATCACTCAAAATACATGATATCATTTTTTAAACAAAAAATGCTATAAAGGTATTCCAACTCCTCTTCCTTCGTATGCATCTTCTCAGAATACTCTATACCCCAGGGGTAGGAGTAAGGTCAGCGTACACACTACCGTCCTCAGACGTCTGGGATTTTACTGAGTTGTTTTTGTTGTGTTTATATATGAGATCTAGCTTTCATTTGTATAATCTTCATTAAGTAAAAAAAACGTTTTGTAACCTTTTTGTCTAGTGCACGAGCCAACTCAGCAAGAGCTTGAACATCAGCTTCCTTTGCTTGAATCTGAGCGACCCCAGAAGACTTTGAATATGCTGTCGATTGATATGTGGCAGTTTCAATGACTCCTGATCTAGATTGTATATCCACTTCTGCTGAAGCCACCTAACCATCAATGTACTCATATTATGTGGAAGGACAAGTGAGAAGCATAAAAACTATCCACTCTTCTTAATTATGTGAAAACAATACAAGGGAGTTACAATCAAAACTCTAAGGGGTCGTTTGGTTGGGAAACAAATTATCCCAAGATTAATTCTCTCGGGATTAGTTATCCTGGGATTGTTATCTCACCCTCCCACAGGGATAAAAATAACATTACAATCCCGAGATAACTAATCCCAGGATTAATTATACAACGATTTTATCCCAATTCCCAACCGAACATGGGATAAAATCGTTGCATAAATAATCTTGGGATTAGTTATCCCGGGATTGTAATGTTATTTTTATCCCTGCGGGAGGGTGAGATAGGGATAAACTCATCTCAAATTTAATCCCGGGAATAATGAAGAATTAACCAAAATAGCCGTTCATCCAACTGCTTAAACTAAAAATAGCCAGTGGATGTATAATATATGCATAATTTATGTATTATCTGTGTATAATCAATGCATGGTCTATGCATATGGCTAGAAAAAGTAAACAATGAATATGGCCGGCTATTTGTACAAAGATCCCATATGAAGAATTAACCCAAACAAGCCCTAAAGGGACTACTCAAGGTACATATTAATACAGTACTACAGAGGTTTTGAGATCCGGAGTATAGTTGGTAATCATGAAATCTACTAACTCCCCACTTGAGTGTCGGTTTCCATTCTCAGGTAAGCACAATTAAGGTCCAACTAAATCAAAACGCTTAGTGATACACCATTTCTGTTACATGGCCTACTTTTTGTGTGGGTTTTCGCCTCAATTAACAAAGATTTAGAAAAACAAGGAAGGTAATTATTGAATTAAAATAGAAATACTATCAAATAATTTTTTTTTTGGTTAAAACCCTAAGTTCTACTAAGAATAGTTTGACGGCTAAATGTCATAATTTCAACCCCCAAAAGTCAACTTAGAATAGCTAATTTGAAACAATACTATATAATGCGGTACAAAAAGTTAAATGACAGTTGCCTGTATTCTTCCTGCTTTTAACCTTTTTCTCTTTCTTACAAACTATAATGTTACATTTGATCCTGCAGTTTTCCATTCACCACAAACAAATACAAACATCTATTCTGGACGGAAGTACACAGATGCTTTGATTGAATACTGAAGTATTTGATACAAAAATCTTGAAGGGGAGATTTGGAGAAGAGGAATAACTGCATGAGGAAAGAAGCATCTCACAGGGCATAAACTTAAAAGGGAAACATGACATAATTTTGTTCCCCACCCCATCCGACCCCAACATGACATAATTTAGATTAGGAATTGGATGAGTAAAGTTCTCTCACATTAGTTTGTTTGACCAAAGGCTACGTCAGCCAATCCTAATAATTCAAGCTAGGCTTTATGTGGAATCTCTACTAGGACTTTACCCACTACTTAAAGGGACAAGCCAAAACAGAAAATATCGTACATAGATTACCAAACACTCCATAAGATAGAAGAATCAAAAGGCAACTGTTTCCGGAGATGAGCATAGATACAACCATACCCTGCTTCATTGCACCTACTAATCTAAGTTCATAGCTCTTACAAAAAATTGGTTAGATTTTGTACGGAAAGAGTCAATCCTTCACTTATGGTTTTTTCCCCTGACAAATAATTCTTCACTTATGTTCTCCCAAGTTACAGAAAAAGGCGGAAAATGCTCGGGGAGGTCATAATTATTTTGGTTGGGAATTGGATGCGACAGATCGCAAAATTTTGTTTAATATGATATCTTGAAAAGAATCAATAGTTTGGACAAAACCATGGCCAAGCAGGAGAGTTTCTCAGTTTTTAAACCAGGGTGCTTGAGAATCTTTGAATCCGAAAAATACGAACTATAAAAGGTATCTAAGAGAGTACGAGGAGAACCACTGACCTTTGTCTGCTTTAGGAGATCACTGATGGGATGACTTGGTGGGGAGAAATGAGAGAAAACATTTCCATTCTCCATGCTGTCACAGGCCGGAAATTTCATATACTCATTTGCTCGTGCATTCACCTTCAGCTCATTAAAACTCTCGAAAAACTTGTCAACAGCATCTGCACGCCTTGTAAGCAGTGTGGGCATGTTTTCAAATGGATTTAGAGGCATGCAATCAATGTCCTGCCAGAGCAAATGTTTCAACAATTTATCAGGTCCAGGAAGCAATCACTGGAGAACCAGAACACAAAAGAACTAAAATGACGATCTTTTTACAGGTACTTATACTAATTCATACACAACCTGTTATGAACGAAGTACAGAAGCCAGTTACAAGGACACATAAGCTTTGTCTTCCAACAGATAGAAAAGGTTAGACGCATGAGTTCAATACTTCAGCTTGGTTCAGAGATCCATTTAATTTTAGTTATATCTTTTTCTTTTTCTTGCTTTCAAAAGTATCCTCAGAAGAAAGAATTTTTTTTCTAGAAAAAATTTTAAAAAAAATTAGGGAGATGTCATCAGTGTGAGTACAGATACTTGGGATCTCTTCATGTAACCTAATTTCTAATTCTATTCTCTCACATTATGAGATAGCTCTTAAATCCCAAAGTAGCTGAAATTGGCTATATGAATCCTCTGTATATGTCTGCTCTACTCAAGCACACTTCATTCTGATACTAAATATGTGTCTTAGAAAAGTCAAATAAGGAGTTTTCTAAGACTAAAGATTCTTTAAGTCTCAGGTAACCTTATATGGACATATAATCTCTAACCACAGTAGACCTATTGTCAAACTCTGGACCTAATGTAAGTGTGATAAAACTAAACCTATTCCAACTAGTTGGCATCTCCTATATAGGTCCTTTGATTCCGTTGTGTTCTATTATTTAGATAAATAGATATTGATTTTGAGAGATTATAGGGACAGGTGCATATAGGGTCTATGTAGGACAATGTCAAACCATCTAAAGCGACCTCCTCGCATCTATCCTAAAGGTGTCTAACGGGTGGGCCGGGCCGGGCCGGGTAGGCATTTTTGAACCGGACGGGTTGGGGGTACGGGCCGGTTCCGGTTAATTGTTAACGGGTTCGGGTTTACCGGGTAAAAAGTAACCCGTACGGGTAGGGGTTTAAGGGGCCGGGCCGGGTTACAGGTAAATTAATTTTTTTTTAAATTTTTTTGTATATAACTATCGTAAAAATATAAACAAAAAAACAAACTTATAAAAATAGTGTTTGAATAAAGGATGCAAAGACTTTAAAATTCTTATATTTGAATATACCATTAAGAATTTACTTATAATTATTTGCAAGTTCAAAACTTCAAACTTGCAAATTAAAGTTTACATTTGATACTTCAAATTAAAGTTCAAACTTGCACTTATACGTCTAATAATATTAAAATAACAAACTAAAACATTAAGCATAAATGCATAATACGTCTAATAATATTTAAAAAAATAAAAA
The DNA here is from genome assembly GCA_005239495.1 of Nicotiana undulata. NCBI lineage: Eukaryota > Viridiplantae > Streptophyta > Magnoliopsida > Solanales > Solanaceae > Nicotiana > Nicotiana undulata. The sequence continues at coordinate 45,081 of ML298929.1, forward strand.
ATAAAAAATAAAAAAATAAAGTAGCCGTTAGAATCGGGCCGGGCCGGTTTAACCGGTAAGTGCACTGTTCACTTTGACCGGGTTGGACCGGTCTGGATAACCGGTAGAAAAATTATAAACGGACCAACCCCTTCTACCCCTCCTACCCAGCCCACCCGGCCCCCTTCATACAGGGCCGGGCCGGTTCCGGTTTCAACCGGTCTGGGGCGATCCGGAAACGGGTCAACCCGGCCCGTTTGACACCCTTAATCTATCCATTGCGTCTACGACTCACACCATCGTAATTATTTCTAATCTTCTCCAATTTAAGGTGGTCTAAGAAAAACTAAAGTTTAACATACCAGAAAATCATATGAGCATATATTAAGAAATACTAATGAATTACCATGACAAATTCAACCCCGAGCTCAGGTCGGTCAAACTGAACACGACATCTTGAACGATCAACTGTTAGTACACTTCCATCATGAATTTCTCTTGTTTTTGGATGGATTGCAATGACACGTTGCCCAACTGACAATGGCCTTGCAAGATCTGTGGGTAGTCCTTCCCTGGTACCTTCACGAAGTTCAGTGTAATGTGTTCTGACAGATTCCCGGTATTGATTAAGCTTCTCCTTTTCTTCATTCAGAAATTGCTCAGAGAATCGCCGTGGTTTTCCAAGAGAACTAAATCAAGATGCGGATTCAATGGACCATCATTAACATAAAAATAACTTGCTTAATGTTCAGAACTTGCTCAGGGAATAGAGTGACTTCCAAATTGCAGAAAAGTTGAGAAGCATACCTTCTTATGACGCCCCATTCAACACGAGTTAACCTCGGAACATGTCCCAATCCAACATGATTCAAGTACTCCACAAAATCCCTTTTGGCAAACCAAGGGTAGTCAATTGCACTGTAGAACCACTCATACGTACACCATCTTCGTACCTGATGGTTGGAAAGGCAATTGGAAATCTTTTCCTGCATGCAATGTCTGCAAGTTAACTAGTGCTCATATCACGAGAAAGCACTGCAACATGGACAAAGGTGCATAACCAACCTTAAGACTGAATGCTCTGTCATGAAGTGCGGTGAAGGATGCACTAGTATCATCCAAACTTTTATCAGGAATTTTCAGATCTTTTTGTCTTTGAGGTTTTTTCAGGTCCATCTTACGCCTGCTTCTAACTTTAGTAGGTAAGTTAACCTGGTTTGCCACAGGGATCTCCGCAGTTGATTGAGCTGAATCACTTCGTTCTGTTCTTGGATCTGCACATGATGAAGGCTCCTGATCTTTGATTAATTTCGGGGATGCAGTCTGATAGGATCTTTTGCCCTTATTGGTTGACTTCTTTGATGCTTCTTTTGCCTATAGGAGAAAAAATCATGTGAAATTATTTTAGTGCAGCTGATTAAGGTAGCCAACCTGGCAACATGTTTAAAGGAATGGCTCAAACATCCGTCTAAACCTCTAAACAATCACTTGAAATGGACAACAATAAGAAAATCACCTCAGCTTCCTCAGATCCAGTAACATTATTGTTAACATGACCTTCAGTTTTTCGAGCCTGCAAGATTATTCTCAGAAGGGTTACATATCATTTAACAAATCAGAATATTGAGCACGGATGCAAAGCTGTCTCCAAATACCTTAGACGGCATTGCTTTATGTGCCCTCCTCGCCTGCTTTGTTTCAGGAACAGCACTAACATCAGTAGATGTAACTTTACCATGCTTTGATTTTGTAGTGGAAGCAACTTCAAACTTTGATAAAGGTTGACTCCATCTAGATCTAACACCACCAGATCCACGTTTGTCTCTTTGTCTGTTTGCAGGCACGGCCTCCAAGGAGCCAGATTCATCAACATGATCATCAATTTCATCATTGAACTGGATCATTGACTCTGAAAAAAGAAAAAGAAAAGGTTAATCTGATACACTCTTAGTTAAGACAAGGAATAACTGAAAAATCAAATGGAAATACGTGAACTGATAAAGATACAGGACCATATCTGCAGTTGCCAAACAAGCAAGCCTCCATACAAAGATCTATAGAAACAGAATTTTATGTCCTTACCATCTTCATTTTCTGCTGTTGGCATCATCAGAGACAAATCAGCCAACGTTTGTAGAGCATCAAAAGCTGAGCTTTCGTCTACATGAAGGAAAAAGTAAATTAGCAGATACATCTTCTAATTGGGCTCACTGTACCAAGATATATTACAGTTTCTATCGCATATAACAGGTTTGCAGTCAATTACTTTTCAAAAACAGCATGCTACTGCCAAGTAAATAGCAGAACTCAGAGAAGTAAGGAACAGTATTCAAAATATAACAAACTTGTGCAGATTTAAGTTGGCCAAAACTTGTAATTCTGAGTCCTTCCTTTCTCTGTCTTTTCCTGGCTGTCTATCCTTTTACGGATAGACAGCCTTGAAAGGTGAAAAGTTGGAGAAAAGGAAGAAGTCCCAGAGAATGGCAACTAGAAAGCTTCGCTTACAATAATTACTATGGCACAGAAGGAACCGACACTTTGAAGGTAGACTTGGGAAACTTTGTTTGGTGGCTAAGCATTTGGGAAACCTATATATGTTTTCTTTTGTTTCTTATTTTGTTTAACATTCTGAAGTTCCCGGGCCACTTTGAACTTGCTAAAATATTGCAGGAGGGATGTTGTGTCTATTAGGGGAGCAATCCTTGAGCTGTTGCTTCTGTAAACAACTTTTATCCTTCAATTTTAGTGGCATGTCAAGAGTACCAGAAGGGTGAGGGGAGGAATGATTTATACCAGACAGGAAAAGAGGGAGGAGGGGTGTAAGGGGATAATATTTGAGGTTAACGTAGCCTCTGCTAAAGAACACAGAGGATGTGGACTAACATACACTCATTTATATCGAGATTGTAAGAAATGGCCACTGTGATATTTTCTCCTTCCAAGAGAATTACCCCTAGTTGGGCTAGTACAATGATAAGACCTCACGATACTGCCCAGCACTCTTCCCCCTCTTAACTAATGGCAGTTAGTTGCATGTTCAGATTCTATTAGGGATGCGACTTTCCTTGTTTTCCAAAAGTGGATCTCGTTCCCCCTCTTAGCTAATGGCAAAAAGATAAAATAGAATAATTAAAGAGGACCAAATGGAATATTCAAAATCCCGTTAAACCATTCAAAGGAAAAGTTCTCAAGAGCAGTAATCTACAAAACTTTGTAATACCTCTGCTGAAAAGAACTTTTTTGCTCCTCTTTCTAGGGCCTTGTAAAGAGGTCCTTGAGTTATTTTCATATGTGGCCTCCATTTCAAGTTTACCCCTCACCACGCCCAATATTTGACCTTCTTCTGTACCACTACATGCCTCTTTGATATCATCAAAATGATTGGCTCCACTATCATCAATTTCCAACTTTTTACCATAAGGTCTTCTTCCCTTCTGTGCTGTTCGACCAAAGGTTCCAGTTTCCAACGAATCATTCTTATACCGCAAAAGCTCTCCAGTGTCCGCTTCCATGCTTCCCTCTTCTTCGTCCACTTCATTACTAAGAAGCTTGGCATTTCCCATACCTATTTTAACACGCTAGTCGAGAAAAGGAAAAAAGTAAAAAAGGTGAAGTGCTGAGTACATATAGTCTATGGAGACCAGTCACACTAGAAACGAAAGTTAAGCAATACCTTTCTTTCATCTGTCTCAACAGGTGAGGACATAGCGCTGTCCGTCCTACGGTTTGGTGTCTGAGAGACCTGAGGAGAGCCACCTCTTTGTGAAGCTTCTGTTAAAACTAATGCTATCTTCACATCATCATCAGTGTCATCTGCCTGTAGTTTCAAACTTTGCCTACTAGGAGAAAAATACTTCTCACCCTTGGGATTTCCACAAGAAAAAGAAACAGGAAAGCGTGGAGTTCTTTTCCCAACAGCACGAGGCCGGCTTCCTGAAAGTCAACTCCAGAGAATCTTCATCAATAATATTACACGACAAGGCTCAATCCTTAGATAAGTAAGAATGGAAGGCAGCTAAACAAAATGAAACCCCAAGAAAAGCTACTACTGCATGTAAGTGCAATGCACTGGTGACTGACAATAAACTGTATGCAAAAATAAAAAGCAAGAGAGTTTCTAATCTAGGTCCATCCGGAAGATTTTTAGAGATATTCTCTTCTTTCTTTTCACAGGAATAATTCTTCATTTAATTTAATTTATCCCTTTTTGTTGCGGGAGGGGTAGAAGGGACAACGCACCTCCTGAACGCTTCTTCTTCAACAAAGTTAAACAACCATGACTAGCTGCTAATGTCGGAGATATCATCTCAGATGCTTTAGAAATATTAGGCTGAACTTTACCCCGAGCACGTTTTTGAGGTTTTCGAGACGTTCCAGCATCCTCATTACTTTCTTGCTCACTGTCGCTTGCTGCCTGACATCCCATAGTCAAGTTACTTCAACAGCAAATACAAACTAAGACTCAGGTACAAATTTAAACACTAGAACTCAGAAACCATGACCAAATATAAGGGATGGAGTAACATTTAGCAGATAATCACTTTTCTTTAAAAAATAAATCTTCTGAACATTAAGGACCATGCTTTGCCACGACGCGATGCATGATGTTTATTTTATAACAACTTGCAAAGACTTTTCTGTTCAAGACAAACTGCATATTTCAATTGAAGCATTCAAGCAATCCCACACATTGGATGCCACAAAGCTAAAATTCTAGTATCTCATTTGCAACACTACGCCTTCAGCTTGAAACAAATAGGAGATCACTCGATAAGTCTGGTGGACGGGGAAAGGAGTGAGGAGGCGTGCACAGATAAAACATAAGCACACCACATTCCCCATGCTCAAACTCAACATATTTTAAGTCTTACCAAGTTGCAGTAGTGATCAGTCATCATGGCAATCAGCCCAACCACAGATGCAGTCCCCTCTGGAAGAGATAAATAAGCCTGAAAATACAGTAGAATGAAGTAGGTACGATTTCCATCACCATTTTGTACGATCTAACAATATATTCAATGTTGATTAAGTATTTAGCGTCATTTGTTGTTCTAAAATTAAAATCTTATATAATCTCACCACAAAAACAATCATCATATTGTCTTTGACTTGTTGCTGGCTAAAATCACAAGACCAAGATTTATGATGATGATCTTTTTGATAAAGACAATGGTTTTATGATGATTAACATGGCACTCCATGTTTTTGATGTATAGAACCATGTAAGGGGGTAAAAATGACCGCAAGAGAAGTGATTACTCTTTCTTAGTGACATCTTCACCAGGAAATGACAAAGTTTTCTATTTCAAGTGCAATGATGAGTACGGATGGCTGTTTCACTGTAATGACGCATCAAAAGGCAAATGAACAAATCATTTTACCAACTGGCAATGAAGATTTATGAATCTGAGGGCCAGCTCTGGTGCAAATCTTTTCAAGTAATATCAATTACCCACAGGATTACAATGTTCCATATCAGCATCCACAAAAGGAAAATTAAGTAGCACCAAAAACCAAACTAAGCTGGTTAAGATGAGAAGGAGACGCAAAACCCAAAAAAAAAAAAAAAAAGAACAGAGAAATGGAATCTGGTGACTGCCCAAACTTCAGAGAAAGAGAGACAAAGAATAGGTAAGCCACAGTAAGGAAACTCAATCAATCATAAACCTGTAAAATGGCTACTAACAGACTAGAAATGTCATACATATTAAAGGAAGAAAAGAAACAGAATGTAAGTGTCACATTATTCCTAACTGGTATGGGATATCCTCCTGTAAAAGCTGGGAACTATGCACTTTCTTTTTAACACAATCCTTCTCCTTTCCTACTATTCTTTTGTGGCGGCGTCATTTTACAAGGTACAAAACAGAAAATATGTGTATGAAAGTGTTTGATTACGTGACAATCTCACAGTACTCAGGGAACCCTACTGTTGGACGTTTGAAATCTATGCAGCTGGTGAGTAGAAAACAACAAATCGTGAGTACACAATTGACTATCTGATTATGTACAGAGCACTCATCGAGATAGGAGACTGCAGCTCATGTTCATAACATCCATAGACGTCTCTAATACAAGCAGTGAAGCAGATAACACCATATCAACAATCATGACCATGAAATAGGAAAGACTTAATTATTTCCAAAAGCAAGATAAAGAAACAAATGCTCTGTGGCCAAAGGCAGGCAATGTAAAATGATTGCCCACAAGAACAAGAGAAACTAAACATCAGATGAATACAACCCCACAGAAGTTGACAAACCTAACCAGATGTCATCGTAAAAAGGATATAATTCATTAGAGTATTGTTCTCCTCAAATAACTTATATTGAATAATAATATTCACAACAACATGAAGCGTTTGAACAAGATTCTGACAAAATGGGTTCTCTCACCATGCTATTAGTATAGATGAATTTAAGTCCAATTATATATTAGCAGGAAGTGGAGGAAGTCACACACCGTATTGGAGTTGCGTGGATGAAGTGGAGGATAGCATCTGGAGTCCTGTGTGACAAGAGAGTGCCACCGATACTCAAAGGTAAGTTTTATAGAGCGGTGGTTAGACCGGCCATGACATATGGGGCTGAGTGTTGGCCTGTTAAGAACTCACATATCCAGAACATGAAAGTAGCAGAGATGAGGATGTTGAGGTGGATGTGCGGGCACACTAGGATGGATAAGATTAGGAATATTGATATTCGGGAGAAGGTGGGTGTGGCTCCCATTGACGACAAGATGCGGGAAGCGAGGCTTAGATGGTTCGGGCACGTTCTGAGGAGAAGCCCAGATGCTCCGGTAAGGAGGTGTGAGCGGCTGGCCATGGAAGGCCCGAGAAGAGGTAGAGGGCGGCCTAAGAAGTATTGGGGAGAGGTGATCAGGCAGGACATGGCGAGGCTTCAGATTTCCGAGGACATGGCACTTGATAGGAAATAGTAGAGGTCGAGTATTAGGGTTGTAGGTTAGGAGGTAGTCGAGCCTTTCTTTAGTCGTTCCTTTGTTAGGCTAGTTTGGTAGGGTTTTTGTCTGTGACAGCTAGTGACGATGTTGTGTCTTACTACTCTTTCGTTTGTCATAGAGCCGAGTTTATTTGATGGTTACCGCTTTTGCTTTGCAACTATTTTTTGGCTTTCATGATGTTGTTATTATTCTTATGGTATATGATGGTAGTACTGATATTGTCTCTTTTCTTTTCTTTTCTTTTCTTTTCTTTTCTTTTCTTTTCTTTTCTTTTCTTCTTCTTGGGCCGAGGGTCTTTCGGAAACAGCCTCTCTACTCCTCGGGGTAGGGGTAAGGTCTGCGTACTCACTACCCTCCCCATACCCCACTAGTGGGATTTTACTGGATCGTCGTTGTTGTTGTATATATTGGCAGGAACATAGCTTAGAAGATGGATAAGAAAATGAAGAGAAGTATTGCCTATCAAGATACGATGATTTCATAAGCTAAGAGGACTCAATTATAAGGACACATGTTACTTTGTTGTCTGTATTCACAGCCTACCCTATTCATCATGTAAAGGGCTTCCACCATTTCTGGAGTCCGGGGTTTCACTGCAGCAGCAACCTGCGATAAGTGTTAGAGGCAAGGCGTCAGAGATCAATCAACAGGAAAAATATGCAAGTTATCGGGGATACCCAAGAAACTTCAATTAACAAAGACTTTGAATTTGAACTGACCTTTTTCCAATCTTTACCATACTTGCGGTATGCTTGATAGAAGCGTGTCAGGTCTTCCTCACTCCACTCAGGACCAAGCATGTCAGACAACTTCCTCTTCTACAATTTGAACAAAGAACCATGTCAAAATGCATATATAATGTCCTTCACGTGTCTTCAAAGAATACCTAATGACTAACCTAAATGAGTACATGAAATATTTCTCCGTTGCAACTCAACATATTACCACTTTCCTAAAGAACCATTAGGTTGACAAGAACAAGAAAGGGAAGTGCTGGAAATTTTTTACTTTCCTGCATATTCTCCGCGTTTAGTTAGAGGAAATTTTTGGGAAAAACTATTTGAAACGTTCCCACATAAAAAAACTTCCATCCAAATAATGTGATGAAAGAACTACAGTATCTTTTAAAGAAAGTTGAAAGTTAGGAACAAATATTTTCTTCTCATTCCAAATTTTCCTTTTTCCTTCAAAGAAAAACATGCAGGAAATATCTTCACTTCACTACATTTGTAGCAACTTCTTGACATCCTTGACAAAGCCATTCATCTTTCTCCTTGCACTATCTATCTCTTTCAATTTTCCACTATGGAAAAGGTAACATGCACCATCTTGTGCTATAAACAAGCCCCACTTCTCAAAACAAAAAGAAAAAGAAAAGAAAAGAAAAAAGAGTATGCTGTCATTTCCAAGAAGATACTAGTTCATCCCATGTGCATGTTCCAAAAGCAAACAAAACCAAAACACTACTCACTTACATGCCTCTTCATGTAATATTACAAGAGCAAACAGAAGTACAGTAAAACTCACCCGCAAGTTTTTCTTCACACTGTCATCTTTACTGGGAGAGATTTCAGTTGTAGGAGAAAACCGCTTATTTACACTTCTGGATTTTCTTGCTGGAGCCATGCCTAAAATATTGGGAAACCTCAGCAGGATCAGGCAAGCACAATGTAAGATTCTATTTTATGACAGGTAAATGTTTAGGAAAGTGATACACAACATCGGTAATATACATGATTTTAACATGTAAGCACCAAACTATAGTTTCATCAAAATAAAAATCCATGGCATAGTTACTTGATTAATATAAACGAACATGTGGCTTATTAGCATATAGTAACTTCTTTCCCTTTGAAAATCACATCTGTGGTCCGTTCGATGGTTATCAGAGATTCAGAGATATGCATGAAATAATTTGTATTAACATGTATAAATTGTAACAGCACGTTAAGTACTTGTAATGCGTTTCCATAGGTACAAACAGCATCTTCTATATAAACTTCTGAGCTACTGCACAAAAAATTAAAAAAGATTCCCTACTTGGATGTACCTAGTAAATCCAGCAAATATATGAAATTATGCCAACCAATAATTCCTATTGATAAGTTTTCAGCAACAAAATTTACAAGATAAACTAAGAGAAAATAATTATGGCGATCTGATAAACTTCTAGAAAGACCCACAAAGAAAAGATCAAAACTTTCAAATTCATAGTTGAAACCCCTATTTTTTTGCACCAATTCGTTGAAAAATAAAAAATCATACAGCAAGAAAAAGTGAGTTGATTTACCAATTGAAAATGATTCAGCTTCTCAATCAAATCTCAGAACCATGAGCTGCGATACAGATGAGAGAAATTCGTTAGGTTAATTTTGAATAAACTTGCGGCAGATAAAATGGGGGAGAAGATGATTGAAAGTATTTGGGGGTAATAGCCGCGAAACTCTTTTGTATTTGTATTTTTTATGGGGAAGAAATTGGTTTATATATTATTCTTTCTCTTTTTGAATTGAACTTGAAATGGCTTTTGTCTTTTTCTGCTTCAAGGTTTGGAAATGTTTAAATAGGATACTGAAATTCTTGAAATAAACAATAAGGGAACGAGTTTATAATATAAATTAGGAACAACGCACGTGCGATTACTATATCTCTATTTTCTATCCATCAATATCTATATATTAAAACATATTTAGCGTCCTTCGTTTTCTTTATCCTTCAAAAATTATTTTCACACTAAACAAAATAATTTTTTAATTATTTTTTCTAATATTTAGACCTATGAATTAAATCATTTCCTTATTAAAATAAGGTAAGAACTTATAATATTTAAAAATTTAAATCAAGTAAATTCTATTCATATAGATCCCTCTAAAAATGTCTTTCGGTGGAGATCATTAGCTAAAAGGCATATTTCTTTTCTATTTAGACATAGTATTCAAGTTAGGATTGCATATTTGTTCTATTTGGAGAAGATTTTTTTATTTTTATTTTAGAAGAAATATACTTGTGTTTTAAGTGGTATATATTAAAAATATATTTCATAGTGACAAACGAAATTTACTTTTTTCCTTAATTAACAGAATAAATTTCAGTTGAGTATACTGACTAATTGAGAACTTCTATTGGAGTAAGTTTATTGTTTTATTAAGCGATAAATATAGAATCAATATTCATCGTTTTCTAGAATATATACTTTTTTTATAACTCAAATATAATATTTAATATATTATATATATGCTTTTTAGAAAGTCTTTTACTACACGCGCAACGTATGATTAGTTTTCTTATTAAAAAAAAGGTCAAAAATATCTCTATAGTCTATACTATGAAAAAAAAGATCATTTTACCTTTCATCATACTTTGGTTCACTATCCCTGCCTCCCTCCCCCCCCCCCCCCCCCCTTTTCTACAAAAATACATATTCATT
>ML298929.1:55547-99253 GCA_005239495.1 Nicotiana undulata
AATCTTTTATATAAAAAAAAAAAACTTTTTTCCTTTTCTCAAACTTTTGTTTCTCCTCCCCGCCCCCCCCCCCCCCCCCCCCCCAATATTCTAAAAAATATCCATCTTCCATTAGGATGCTCTCATGTGAAAAATATCATCCCACGTGGCCGGTTATATCGTTGTTGTGGACGCCATGTGACATGCCACCTCACCATCTCCAACCCCATTTTATCCCTTCCCCATTACTTCTAGCCTTCTTCGACCATTATCTCTCTCTTCACCCAACCAACATCGTCGCTTTACATCCTCCTTAAATTTCTTCCAATCATTATATTCACTGCGAAAACTCTCAATTAGCACCACCCATCTCGGTAATCGCAAAAAACCCATCACTGTTACCATACATACCAAAAAATAACTAACCTTAACATTTTGACAAAAATATTGGAGTCATTTTAAAGATCTCGAACGAACTTATTTCAAAAGCCGACTAAAAGTAAGAATTGTTGACTTGAGATAAAGGATAGTTCATGATATATAATTTTGAATCGGAAAGCATCTCTTGTATTTTATGTACTATGTATTTGTATAAATAAACAAAATTCACTCTTTTTAACAATTACCAATAATTTCGACCTCCAAAATTTTAGGAGTGACAAAGTAAGTTGAGTTTTTCAAATTTCATCAACTGTTGATGCAAAGATTTATCCCAAGAAGGACACTACTAAGAAAAAATTATTCCTTGTTCATTCATCAACCCCAATTTCTCAGGTGCACAATTTGCCTCTTCAACAAGATGACATTTGTAACGTCTCGACTTGTCGTTTTAAGCAATCGCGTTCGATTTGGCAGCTTGAGGTCACGAGTAGCTTCACACAGTGTATTATGACTTGCGTGCATAATCGGTTCAGGTTTTTGAGAAGCTCGGAAAGTAGTTTTAGAAGTGACTTTCATTTGAGAAGCTTGAAGTTGAAAGAATTGATCAAGATTTGACTTTTGAGTATTTGACCTCGGATTGAAATTTCTATGATTCCTATAGGCTCGTGTGGTGATTTTGAACTTAGGCGTACATCTGAATTTGGATTTGAAGGTCCATAGAGTAATTTGAAGCATTTCGGCAAAAATTAGAAAGTTGATATTTTGGAAGATTGAGAGGTTTGACTGAGAGTTGACTTTGGTGATATCGGGGTCAGAATGCGATTCCGAGAGTTGGATTAGCTCCCTAATGTCATTTGGGACCTGCCTGCAAAATGCAGTGTCGTTTGGAGTTGATTTGATATGGTTCGGACGCTTGGTTCCGATTTTAGAAATTCTTGAGGATAATGGTGATTTTCATGTGTTTTGGCATCCGATTGTGGTTCTAGAAGTTATTTTGATGTTTCGATCGCGTGAGCAAGTTTGTGTTATGTTTTAAGACTTGCGTGGATGTTTGGAATGGAGCCTCAAGGGCTCGGGTGAGTTTCTTACGTGTTTCGGAATGTTTGGAAGAAGGTCAGAATTTGTTGGTGTCTGACTCACATTTGCGACCACCGCTTTTGCGCACTTGGAGTCGCATTTGCGAAGAGGCTGGGGATTGGCAGGCTTCGCATTTGCTAAGCCAATCTCGCAAATGCGATGATGAATTGGGCAGGGGAAGTTTCTTTTTGCGAACATTTGGGCCGCTTTTGCGAAGGGGATTGCGATAGAGACAGGATTTTTCAGGCTTCGCTTTTGCGAGTTCACATTTGCGAACCTAATGTCGCAAATCCGACATCTGAAACCTGCTAAAAGATGGGCACTCCGAATCTTAGCTTCCTTTTATCATATTTTGAACCCTAGGTCCGAGACTTTTGAGAGCATATTTTCATATCAAGTCATTGGGTAAGTGCCTCTAAATAATTTTTAATTATATTTTGTGATTATATCTTAGGTTTAACATCATATTCATGAGAATTTAAAGGAAATTTTGGGGAAATTTGTAAAATCTTTCAAAAATGTAAAATCATGATTTGAAGGACGAATTGGTATCAAAATTTGATAATTTTAGTATTGTTGAAATCGTATCGTAGTGGGTGTTCAGGTTTTATTAATTTTGTTGGGTTCCAAGGTGGGGGCCGAGGAGTTGACTTTTGTTGACTTTTTGTAAATTATATAAGTATCATAGCTTTGTTAATTGAAATTATTTTCTCTTGCATTGTTTGATGTATTTAAGTCATTTTCGGCTAGATTGAGCCGGGCGTTGGTGAATTTGTAAAGGAAAAGCTAAATTGAGTATTGAATTGGCCTAATTGAGGTAAGTATCTTGTCTAACTTTGTGTGGGGGAAACCACCTCTTAGGAATTGAGTCAATTGTGCTATATTGATACGTGAAAACTGTGTACGCAAGGTGACGAGTGGGTACACAATTTATATGTGGTATTGACCGGTTAGATTGTCTAGTCTCCTTTCATGTCGTTCCGAGGTGGGGGGCGAGGAGTTGACTTTTGTTGATTTTTGTAAATTGTATAAGTATCATAGCTTTGTTAATTGAAATTGTTTTCTCTTGCATTGTTTGATGTATTTAAGTCATTTTCGGCTAGATTGAGCCGGGCATTGGTGAATTTGTAAAGGAAAAGCTAAATTGAATATTGAATTGGCCGAATTGAGGTAAGTATCTTGTCTAATTTTGTGTGGGGGAAACCACCTCTTAGGAATTGAGTCAATTGTGCTATATTGATATGTGAAAACCGTGTACGCAAGGTGACAAGTGGGTACACAATTTATATGTGGTATTGACCGGTTAGATTGTCTTTGTCTCCTTTCATGTCGTTGATTAAATTTTCATAATATGTGGTATCTTGTTGTTAGACTACTCTTATATGTTATATATGATGTTGTTAGCACTTATTTACACCTTTTTTGTTATTTGGTCCTTATATTCTTTGGTTGTAGTCATTGCCTTCATTATTGTCTTGTTACCTCTTAATTGTTGAGCTCTTTTATGATTAGGTGCATATCTGCTACGTGTCCAAATTGTTGTGATTTCCTGCGTAGTTATCACGTGCCTTACATGTATTGTTGTCTTGTAAAGGTTGTTGTATTCCTTTGATTTTTACGTGGTTCCCTTGTTGTCGTGTACTCATACTCTTGGTTGTAGAAATTCTTGTAATTGAGTTGTTGAATTATAGTTGTTGATTTATATTATTGTACGGGGGATCGGGTTGCACGCCGCAACATGTGAAATAAGGGAGGATATTTATATTGTGATATTGTTTATTGTACAGTGGGATCGGGTTGCACACCGTAACATGTGAAATAAGGGTGAATTATTATGGGTGAAATAATGGTAAATTATGATATTGATATAATATGATGGGATTGGGTTGCGTGTCATAACATATTATGTTTATTGTTATGATATTGATGTTTATTGTACGGTGGGATCGGGTTGCATGCCGCAACATGTGAATTAAGGGTGGATTAATATGATGAAATAAAGGTGAACGATGATACTGAGATTATATGATGGGATCGGGTTGCGCGCCGCGATATATTTGTGTATTTGGTATCCCATGTTTTATTGTATTGACTTCAGTTCCTTCGTACGAGATTCTGAGAATTTATATTCTCCGGTTTTCACTGTCTTTTGAGGATTTAGTCATTATAATTGACATTACTGCTTTACCGTCATTTCCTGAGCTCTTTTCCTAATACTATTATTCTGGTGAATTGATTTTCAAAGTGAGTTACTACGTTGAGTCATTACCTTCTGCCCTGCTGAGTCATTAGTAATATAGTGATTTAAAATGAAAGAACTAATATCATACTACCTTGTGTGACTTTAAGTTAGAACTCGTCGTATATTTCAGTATCTACTATTTGTAACAATCGTTATATTTTATTTCAATTGCTTTCCCAGCTTAATCTTCTTAACCTGTCTGAGGTTTTTTTTGGTAATTAAATTTTATTACCACTTGAAATATTTACATGTATAATCAGCAAACAGAAACTCCTAAGTTTGGACAGAAGACCCCAAAATCAGTACATCGACTCATCCATTTTATCCTATCTATATCTTCATTCATGTTATGGGTAAAAATTTAAATGTTGCATTTCTCTCTTCAATCTACTCTGCATAGTTCCTCTACAATATACTTCTTGAATTATTTGCCTTGTGATGTCTCTACTGCTTCTCCTCTCTTGCTGAAAATTATGCGATTTCTTTCGATCCATAAATGGTATACTACTCCTGCCATGCTCATCCTATATATCTCTGTTTTTTATCCCTTTCCCGGAACATGTCTTGTGGCCCATTCAACTTCTTCTCCCCAACCATATACTTGTCTTGTGATTCCCTGCCATGTTAGTAGCTTCCCCCATATTTTTTTCGAGTACTTACAAGTAAAGAAGAGATGTTGATGACTCTCCATCTCTTGCTCACATAAAGGACATGTTTGGTCGACTTGTATCCCCAATTTACTTAGTCTGTCTTTGGTGGATAGTCTTTCTTGAATTGCTAGATAGAATATGAAAATCCACTTCGGGCAGCCTTTGTTATTACATATCAACCTTTTCCATCTTTCTTTTGGGTATTCCCCTCGCATTTGCTTATATATGAGTCTGATGGAGTATGATTCTGCCATTAGAACCTTCTCAGTCTCCAACCCTGCCTCATTTATATACTTTGCTGCATGCAGTATCTTCTTCACTATCCATGATGTTTGTTTTGCTTCCACTGTCCAAGGTACCCTCCCTTTTATATAGTAAACATGAACCCATTGTATCCACAATTTATCCTTCTTTTTGCACACATTCCATCAATGTTTCAGCAAGCAGCTTTGTTCTATGCATTCATATCAATGATGTTTAAGCCCCCTTTTGATTTTGGTCTGCATAGTTTGTACCACGCCACCGGCGCTTTCTTACTTGCATTAGCATCACCTGTCCACATGAACTTTCTACATATAACTTCAATAGATCGAATGACTTTCCTTGGTAGAGGAAATATTTGCGACCAGAAAGACTGTATGGCAATCAGAACACTCCTAATCAACTGTAATCTTCTTGTGTAGCTTAGGAACTTCACAGTCCACTATTTCACTCTTCCCAACATTTTATCCATTAGGGGATAACATTGGTTTACTGATAATCTCTTTGAACTCAAAGGCACTCCCAGGTATCTAAATGGAAGTCACCTGCTGTGAAGCCTATTTTCTGAAGAATCTCTTGTTGTTTAGATGTTGCTACTCCACCAAAGTATACATAACTTTTGCTTTGATTTGCAATAAGCCCTGATACTTTTGAGAAATTCTTGAAACATTCATATAACATCTGAATAGAGACCACATCACCTCTACAGAATAAAAGTAAATCATCTGCAAAACTGAGCTGGATGATATGCACTTTTTCACACCTAGGATGATAGTTAAAATCTGGCTGCTCTTTCAGTTTTTTCAGTATCCTCGTTATGTATTCCATTGTTAAAACAAAGAGTAGTTGAGACATTGGATCACCCTGTCTCACCCTTCTCTTAGCTTCAAATGGTACAGTAGGACTCCCATTTATAGTTATGGAATATGATACTATTTTGATGCACTCCATGATCCACTCTACAAACTGTTTGGGAAAGCATAAACATGTAAGCACTTGTTCCAGGAAAACCCATTCTAGGGAATCATATGCTTTCTGCATATCTATCTTGAGCATACATCTAGGCGAGATCCCTTTCCTCCCATATCCCTTTACTAAATCATGGCTAAGTAGAATTTTATCTATAAATACTCTGCCAGGGACAAAAGCTGCTTGGCTATCATCTACCAAAGTATCCATCACTTGTTTCAATCTGCTTGTTAACATCTTGGAGATGATCTTGTATAGAATGGTACAACATGAAATTGGTCTGTATTCTCTAACAGAAGTAGGATTCTTAACTTTAGGGATTAAAGTGACAGATGTAATGTTGATTGGCTTATACATCTTTCATGTCCTAAAGAAATCCAGAACAGCTTCAGCTATCTCTTCACTAGTTATATGCCACACTTTTTTGAAGAGGTATGAATTAAAACCATCCCCTCCAGGTGCTTTCATGTCATCAATTCCCTTAAGTGCTTGAAATACATCTTCTTTGGTAAAAGGATTCACAAGATGCATTTGCTGACCTCTTGTAAGAATTGGTTCATTTTTTATCCATCCAGGGTGAATAACTTGCATATTCTGGCTTGTAGTCCCTAGTACTTGTTTATAAAACCCAATTACTTCATCTTCAATACTCTTTGGCTTTGTCATCACATTTCCATTGCTATCCATGAGCTTTGTTATCTGGTTTTGCACTTTCCTCCCCTTCATATTAGCAAAGAAGTATGCACTATTTGTATCTCCCAATTTCAGCCATTGCACTCGAGATTTCTGCTTATATATTGACTCTTCAATCATATTCCATTTTTCAAGTTGCAACATCAGATTCTTTTCCTCTTCAAATAAACTGCTTGGGGTGTTTGAATGCCTCATTCTCCCTTGTGTATCTTTCAGCTTCTCTCTGATGGATCTTATCTTTTCTGCCACATTCATAAACTCATTTCTATTTAGTTTCTTCAAAGCTACTTTGACATTTTTCAAATTCTGCCATATAGATGCCATATTTCCTTCATGTAAGTACCAATTATCCTCAATTATCTTCCCAAACTCAGGATGATCCGCCAAGTAATTATAGAATTTGAAAGGCCTCTTCTTGTTATCACATTATCCTTCAACCTCAATACCTATTAGAGAGTGGTCAGAGAACAAAGACTCCATTACATGAACTTGCAAATGAGGCATAATGATATTCACAATTGCCCTGTCTATTCTGGTGAAAACATGTCAATTTGTCCATGTATATTATTTACCAACAGTTGGTAATTCTGTCAAACTGCACTCTTCCAACAACTCTCTGAAATCCTTTGTTTCATGATCCCGTACTTCTCTGCCATGCATTCTATCTCCAGCCCCCAATATTGCATTGAAATCCCCCATTATAAACCAAGGTCCCCTAATTTGTCTCTTTATGTCCCTAAGCATATCCCATAAAGTTTTCCTATCCTGCACTGTATGTAGTCCATACACTGCTGAGAATTGGAACTCCTTATTGTTGTGTATAACTTTAACATGTCCATGGATAATCTGAGCATATTTCTCCATGACTATGAAACTAATAACATTTGGATTCCATATTATCCATAGTATTCCCTTGCACGAATTTGAGACATTCTGACACCAATTCCACTGCGACATAATTTTCTTTATCTGCTCATCTTTTGATTCATGAACTCTATGTTCACTTATTGCTATCATAGTCACCTTATTCTCCTTCAAAAACACCCTTAGCTCCTTGTGCTTAAACACCTTATTCAGACCCCTTACATTCCATGTCACTATCATTTGGAATGATTTTGTGGTATCACCTCTATCTCATCACCTTTACTTGAACTACATTCTACTCCTTTGTGCCTTTGTTCTTGCCCTGCATAAACTAGAGTATTGAAACAATTGAGAACTGTGATGTGCTGCCCATGTGTTGGTATTTTTCGCCCTTTTGCTACTGATTTATTCTTTACTTGGTGCCATACATCTCCCTCTTCCATCATTTGGTTCGATGTACTATGGTTCTTTGTACTCTTTCCTGGCATTTCCTTTTGAGCTGCATTCTGTACTTTACCATCTCCATTAACCGGCTTCCATTCTGTCATCTGTCTTGTAACTTTCAACTGTTGTTGTTGTCCTATCTTCTTCTCCACCACTTCAGGTTGGGCCTGTTATTTTTAGAAGTTATGCCCAATTTGCATACACCTTGTACAGTATGTGGGCTTCCAATCATACCATACTTCTTGTTCAATCACTATTCTCTTTGGATCTTTTATTTTGATTACATTTGGCAGCTCCTTAGTGATATCAATCTCAATAAGAATTAGTGCATATGAAATACTATTTGCATTTGACGTATATGCATCAACATATATGGGTTGTCCCAATCCACTCCCAATTTTGCTTAAAGCATTTGCACTCCAACACACCAATGGTAGATTAGGCATTAGCCCATATTGGAATTGTTTTTAGGTCTTCAGAGTCAAAGTCGAAATCCGTATCCCAAGCTTTGATAATTACTGGTATATTGTTCAACATATGGGATCCTGAGTATATCACCAAATTCCTTTCTTCCAAACTTGAGAAATTGATCACAAAGTACCCATCATTATGATAGTAGACCTTTGGTTTTGATGAGAAATCCCCTTGTGCTGCCACAAACCTTTCCATAGCTCCAATTGTAGGTGATCCACCAATAACATAAGATATTGCAACATATTTCCATTTGTAAATCTCACTGTCCATATCCTCATGATCCAGTTCCACAATCATCTCACCCTCAACGATCGTAGGAGGTATAAAAGTTAGATCCATACCTCGTGCTGCCATTTTGTTCCCCTTAAATAACGCCGACCATGCCTTTCCTCCTTGTTGTCCTGGCTCCAGTTGTAGCTTACGTTGTGCTCCCCCAATTTGAATTACTGTTCCATTTACTTTGTTACTTTGATCTAGCTTCAATTGTGGATCTGCACCTTGAATCTGCTTCTGTCCTGTTTCCTTTGAGCTTTGATCCATCTGCATGTGCACCGAAGCTATCAATGTAGGTGATGGGGTTTTGGTACCTTCACTTCGAACAGGGAGATTTGGACAAATCTCTGAATTATTTGTCTCCTTTGGTTCATGTTTCTTCCTCAGTCACTCTCCTTGCGTTAATGGTGGAATTACTCCCACTCACCCATGAATTTGCCGATAAAACAATACTATTAGCTCCTATTACTAGGGCTTTTGGCATTACAATACGAAGTCCTTCTGATTTCCTTGCTTCCATGAGATTGCTTTCTTCCTCTATCAGTTGCTTTGTCGCTTTCGATGGTCGACCTCTTGCGCTCCCCAATTCCGATGAGTGCAAGTTAGCATGTCACGCTAAATGTACGCCGAGAGAGAAAAGAGAAGAAACTATACAATTAATGTTTACCTGTCTGAGGCTTTTATTTTACTTACAAAGGAATTGTTATTATGTTTTAACTTAATAAATTCTATATCAAATGCAATAGCTATTCGATGTTGAATGTTATTTTCCTCACTCAAATGATTTCTAAAACCAAACTCATCTTTCTCGTTGATTTCCTATTAGGTCTAGAAATTGTAAATTTACTTTATGATATATAAATGAAATCTCTCGAACATCTTAATTTGTAATTGACACGGATATTATGTACCGAATGACACATGGATTTCACCATGCAAAGTGAGATGGAAAGATATGGGCACGAGGTGCCGTGTGTGATAAAGGGTTGGAAGTTGTGGTTTATGGTATGAGATTACGAGAAATGGAATTAGTGGAATCGTGTATTAGAAACAATTTGTTTGGTTGAGTTGACATTGTTTTCCCTACTTGAGCACATTTACACTTATTTGTATCCCAACTAGGTTGTTATTTAATTACTTGGTTATTTCTCGTTGTCATTCATGTTTTACCCTTATCATCATTACTGTTTGTAATTTGATTTATTCCTGCAATTGGCATTACTTCGATATCCTCGTCTTGTTAGCTTTATGTTATCCTGCTCGGGTTTATATGTTCAGTATGTGTCTTGATCTGGCGTCGTCACTACTCTACTGAGGTTAGGCTTGATACTTACTAGGTACCACCGTTGTGTACTCATACTACACTTTTGCATATCGTTTTGTGCAGAACTAGGTAGTTCAGATCAAGTTGGTTTTGTGGCTTATGATTGGTGTGGCTGGAGACTTCAAGGTACACCTGTCGGGCGTTCGCAGGCTCCGAAGTCACCTTATATTGTATTTATTTCCATTGTTTCCTTTTGTTTCAACATTTATGTATTCATTATGTATAATTACTCCTAGAAAGGCTTACGACTTGTACTACCGGTTTTGGGATTGTAAATGGTATAGAGTTTTCTATTTCAAAATTGTGCGATGTTAGCAAATATTGTCGTTATTTTTGTTAATGTTAGGCTTACCTAGTTTTAGAGACTAGGTGCCATCACAACTCCTTCGGAGTCCTTCAGAGGGATTTTGGGCCGTGACGACATTTCATTTTTTAAAGAAGCATGTAAGCATCGGTTACTACAAAATCAAAATTCCAATATAAAGTTTCTTTTATTTTAGATAATGTATCAGTTACTATAAAATCAAGATTTTTTTATTCGGTTTAAATTGTGATATATTAATTACTATTATTATTATTATTATTATCCTGAACATTTGTTTGTTGTATTTGGGATAAGCTGAATTTGGTGGAAGGGAAGATGCAATACTTGTTTGACGAGAATGGGTGGAGATATCTCTATGCATTTGGATGAGGGGGTTGGAGGTGGTGAGGTGGCATGCTACATGAAATCCACCTCATCAATATGTCATGTCACATAGGATGGTATTGGCCACATCTGATGATTCTAATGGAATAGGGTTATGTCATGACCCAATTTCCTTCTGTACGATGTCGTGAAGGAACCTAATCTCTAAGATTAGGTAAGCCTAACATTCATGCAGAAATAACTGGAATAATGATTAAAGTTTTAATAGCTTAACAACTAATATAAAGGAAACTCCGCAACTCAGTATATATGACTTCCCAAAACCCGAAGAATACAAGTCACAAGCTTTATAAGATGGTATTGAACATCTCTATACATCAGTGTCTATAAAAGGTAAGGGAATAAAATAGACTAGATAGAGGGGGACTCTGAAGCTTGCAGACGCCGACATGTATACCTTGAATTCTCCGAACTGAGCTCACCTAACTAGTGCCTCGACTAGTAGGAGGTACCTAGATCTGCATAAAACGATATGCAGAAGCGTATCATGAGTACGCCACAATGATACCAGTAAGTGCCAGCCTAACCTTGGGAGAGTAGTGACGAGGTCAGGTCAAAGCCCTACTGGAATAAATAAGAAACTGAACAAGTGTATACCAGTTAAATAATGATAACATTAAAAATGAGACAATAAAGAAATACACCGAGAATAGCTACACTGAACTAGGGCAAATAATGTATCACGGAAGAAAACAAGGAATGTTATGACACGGAAGAAAACAACAAAACACAAGTGAAGTAATAGAAAAGTATCAACAAGAGTCACTACCGAGGTACTGCCTCGTAGTCTCAAATCCATAAATTCGCAATCATTCCTTATATCACCACGGGAGCCTTGAATTTAGTTCTGAAAATTATTTTTCCGAAATAGCTTCCTGCATTTTAGTCCACCTTATCGCACCACTTGGCTTCAAGTAGTTCCCCTACTAGAAACAACCCACCTTATATCACCGCATGTGTTTCAACCTCAAAACCTTATACTGCCACATGCGTATCAATATTACAATGTAACACAAATCGTACCTTAAGAGCCCAATATCACAACTTGCCAAGGAACCAACAACAATAGTGTTTTCACAACGAGTAGCCCATGTCTCAACCACAATATGCACAAGAGTATCAACAATACCAACCGGAGGTGAGTAACTCAACAAGAATAGTACTCCACCACTTTAAAACTTTGTCTCAATGTAAATCACGACCTTTATAACTCAAAACCAATTTCAACAACAAGACATCCCAAGAATAACAACTTCAAGTAAAGAATTCAACAGTTAAATAATGAATAGGAATAGAGGAAACAAGAAATTCAACTAAACATGTAAAGGCAATTAACAAATAAGAGATAAAACAAGTAGAGCATGTGAAGATAGACTAACGATGATGAATATAACATGTTATTAAGACATGGATGGAATCTACATAGTTGAAACCGGTAAATTTCCACACTTAGGCCGTGTACACACTTGTCACCTTGCGTACACGGCTTTCACATAACACAACTATCACAAACCAACACCAATCCTAAGGGAAAATTTTCTCACACAAAGTTAGGCAAGACACTTACCTCAAAACACGCTAACTCAATCCACTAGTAGGCTTATCCCTCGATTATCCAACTCCGAACGGCTCGAATCTAGCCAAAAATACTTAATACATTCAATATATTCTATATGAAACTATTTCGAAAAATAAAGTTACAATCTTTACAAAGAAATAAGAAGTCAACTCAAAAAGTCAATCCGGGACCACGTCTCGAAACCCGACCGAAATTATAAAATCCGAATACCCATTCGATAACGAGTCTAAACATACAAGAATTACTCAAATCCGACCTCAAATCGCCTTTCATATCCCCAAATTCTAGCCTAATAAGTTTTCACAATTTTCCCAATTTTCCAACTCAAAACACTAATTAAATGATGAAAACAACAATAGATTCGTGTAATATGACCAAAACCGAGTTAGAATCACTTATCCTAATGATTTCCTTGAAAAACTCTCGAAAAATCGCCACAAACCGAGCTCTAGGTATGAAAATGAGATCAAACCCTAAAAAAATCCCTATTTCTGCCCAGTGATTCCGCATATGCGGTCACTCAGTCGCACCTGCGGAAAAACCATCACAGGTGCGGTTCCTACTAAGGTCATGGAATTTCGCTTCTGTGGACAAAACTCGCGCACCTGCGAACGCGCGCTTGCGGATAATCTCTGCTTCTGCGATAACCGACCAAGTTGGCCCAATCCGCATCTGCGACCATCTCCTCAACACATGCAGCCTCGTAGACGTGGAAACCACCTCGCACCAGTGATCCCAGGCCTGGGCAGTACTTTTCGCTTCTGCATCCATCACTTGCTTTTGCGAGTCCGCACTTGCGGCCAATCCATACGCAGGTGCGATGACACCAGAAGACTGGAACTTCACCAATGAGACTATGTCTGAATTGTTCCGAATTGCAATCAACAAGTTCCAAGACACATAACAGACCTACTCGAGGCCAAAAATCACATTAGACAACATTGATTCTACAAATCGCAACCCAATTCAAGCCTATTGAAACTATGAACTTCCGAATTCCAAACTAATGTCGATTTATACCAAAACAACTCCGAATGACTTCAATTTTTCACACAAGTCATAAATGACATGACGAACCTATTTCAACTTCCGAAATTGGAATCTGATCCTTATATAAATAAAGTCAACTCCCGGTCAACCTTCCAAACCTTCAACTTTTAAATTTTTGCCAATTCACGACGAAACGACCTACGGACCACCAAATCAACATTCGGACACCCTCCTACGTCCAAATTCACCATACCTATTGGAACCATTAAAACTCCATTCCGGAGTGGTATACACAAAAGTCAAACGATGGTCAACTCTTTCAACTTAAAGCTCCAACTTAGGGACTTTGTGTCCCATTTCACTCGGAAACTTACCTGAAACCAAAACCAAACACCCCCGACAATTCACATAACCATAATACAACACAGAGGAGGCAATAAATATGGGATCAAGTCTAGAATAGTTAAAACGACCGGTCGGGTCATTATATCCTCCCCCTCTTAAACAAATATTCGTCCTCGAACGGGTGTAGAGACATACCTGAGGTGGTGAAAAGATGAGGATAATGGCTACACATATCATGACCGGTCTCCTAAGTCGCCTTCTTGACTTGTTGATCCCTCCACTGAACCTTCATTGAAGCATTGTTCTTCGGCCTCAACTTCCGGACCTGCCTGTCCAAAATGGCCACATGCTCTTCAACATAAGACAAATCCTTGTCCAACTAGGCTGAGCTGAAATCCAACACATGAGACTTATCACCGTGATACTTTCGGAGCGTAGAAACATGGAATATTAGATGAACTACAGCTAGACTTGGTGGCAGTGTGTCACGACCAAATTTCTCCCACCATCAATTATCGTGACGCCACCTAGTCTCTACGACTAGGTAAGCCTAGTATTGCGGAAACGAAAGAAAACATAAAGATAAAAAACCAACAGATGAAATTAATACGCAAAATAGTGCCACTCGGCATATACAATGATCTTAACTCCCAAAACCTGGAATGTCGCTAGTCACAAGCTTCTAAGAGTCTCTACTACTGTATACATAAATATTTGAAGAAAAACAGGGGGAAATTCTACGCAAGGGGGATAGAAGAGGACTCCGAGGTCTGCGAACATGAGCATATGTACCTTGAAGCATCCTAAAGTAGCAACCACGCGCTAGACTCGGGGCCGATAACTCGTACCTGGATCTACACACGGAAAACATGTGCAAGAAAGAGCATGAGTACACCACAATGGTACCCAGTAAGTGCCAAGCCTAACCTCGGTCGAGTAATGACGAGGTCAGGTCAGGGCCCTACTGGTAACAATATAACGAAATAAGACAGGAAGAAATATCACAGTAAAATAATTACAGAATATCAACATGAATAGAAATCAATGATAATCTACACAGTTTAGGCTAAGTTCAAACCAAGAAAACAGGAGTTTCACTAAACATGCTGCACAAAGTTCAAATATGCTGTTGAAATACGTAGGCATGCTTTACTAATCTAAACAAGGTAATTACATATGCTAGTGTAGTTCAAACAAGAAAAAACAGGTTATGATTTAGTTAAAAGCAGAGTTTTACAACAATTAGCCCGTGTACGTACTCGTCACCTCATGTACACGCGCTCATATAACAAACAATACCAAAATTCTAAGGGGAAGTTCCCCCACACAAGGTTAGGCAAGCCACTTACCTTGAACCAATCTGAAACCACGCTCTTTCCACGAGTATACAACTCTGAATGGGACAAATCTAATCAAATCAATTACATAACATAAATATAGCTACAAGTAACTATTTTAGCTAATGAATTCGAAGCTAAGGCAAGAAAATAGGAAAACGTCCAAAAAGCCTCCCCGGACCCACGTCTCAAAATCGGGTAAAAGTCACAAATTACGAACACCCATTCACTCACGAGTCTAACCATTCACTCAAAATCCAATACCAAAATCTCAATAGAAATCCCAAAATTCAGCCTAAGAACTTTTCTCAAATTTTCCACAATTTTCACCCCAAATCCGAAATTAAATGATAAAATTGATGATAGATTAGCGGAATTTAACCATAAAGGAGTTAGGAATCATTACCCAATAACTTCCTTTGAAAATCTCTCCAAATTTCGCCTTCTACGAGCTCTCAGTCAAATTTTTGAGTTATGAACTAAAACCCTCGTTTTTTAACTTTAAATCTGCTCAAGTGCGTTCTTCTTCGCGAACGCGGCATCACCATCGCGAACGCGATGAGTAATCTTTTACTGACCCAAAACCCCTCATTCGAGAATGCGAGGGACCTCTCGCGAACGCTTACCTTTCACTGAATGACCTTACGCGAATGCGGGAGCCTGTTCGCGAACACGTAGGCTTAATGCCTGAAGCTTCATCTGCCCGCCCCTCTACGCGAATGCCAGGACCATATCGCGAATGCGTAGGCTTAAGGTCCCACATCTTCACGAACGTGGGAACTACATTCCGAACACGAATAACAAATCAACTGCCTTTCCCAGCTGCTCTACGCGATTGCGAGACCTCTCTTGCGAACACGATGAAGGAAAGTCTGCAACAAAAACACCAAAAATCTGCTATCTTTCAAGTCCAAAAGCTAGTCCGTTGAGCATATGAAACACACCCGAGGCCCCCCGGAACTCAACCAAACATACCGACCAATCCTAAAACACCATACGAACTTAGTTGAACTCTCAAATCATATCAAACAATGCTAAAAACACGAATCACCCTCCAATTCAAACTTAAAGAACTTGAAACTTCAATTTTCCACAACCGATGCCGAAACCTATCAAACCACGTCCGAATGACCTCAAAGTTTTCACACAAGTCATAATAACCATTACAGAACTATTCTAACTTCCGGAATTGGATTCCGACCCCGATATCAATAATTCCACTACCGGTCCAAAACTCCAAATATTCGACTTTCACCATTTCAAGCCTAAATAAGCTACGAACCTCCAAAACAAAATCTCGGAGCGCCCCTAAGCCAAAATCATCCAACGGAGCTAACGGAATCGACGAAATTCTATTCCGGAATCGTCTTCACCCATTTCCGACTACGGTCTAAATTTTAAGACTTAAGCTCTCATTTAGGGACTAAATGCCCCAAAACACATTGAAACTCAAAACAATCATCCCGGTCAGTCACAATAGCAGAAATAGATATGGGGAAAGCAATTAATTGGGGATCTGGGCTCTAACTCTCAAAATGACCGTCCGGGTCATTACACAGTGCAAGCTTGTAGGCCACCTCTCCAATCCTCTCAAGAATCTCAAAAGATATGATATACCTAGGGCTCAACTTGCCCTTCTTACCGAACCTCATAACACACTTCATGGGTGAAACCCGGAGCAAGACGCTCCCCAACCATGAATGTAACGTCACGGACCTTCCGATCCGCATAAATCTTCTATCTAGATTGGGTTGCGCAAAGCCGATCTTGAATTAATTTAACCTTTTCCAAAGCATCCTGAACCAAGTCAGTACCCAATATCCTAGCCTCACCCGGCTCAAACCAACCCACAGGAGACTGACACCGCCTCCCATATAAGGTCTCATACTGAACCATCTGAATACTCGACTGGTAGCTGTTGTTGTAGGCTAAATCCGGCGGCAAGAACTGGTCCCGAGAACCCCCAAACTCCATGGCACATGCACAAAGCATATCCTTTAATATCCAAGTAGTGCGCTCGGACTGTCGGTCCGTCTGAGGGTGAAATGCTATGCTCAACTCAACCCGCATGCCTAACTTACGGTGTACAACCTTCTAGAACCACGATATAAACTACATACCCCGATCAGAGATGATGGATACCGACATGCCATGAATTCTGACAATCTTGCGAATATAGACCTCAACCACTTGCTCTAAAGAATAAGTAGTCACCACTGGAATAAAATGAGCTGACTTGGTCAACCTATCCACAATCACCCATACTGCATCAAACTTCTTCTGAGTCCGTGGGAGCCCAACAACAAAATCCATAATAGCCCGCTCCCATTTCCACTCTATAATCTCTAGCCTCTGAAGCAACCCACCTGCCCACTGATGCTCATACTTCATATGATGACAATTTAGGCACCAAGCTACATACTTCATATGTACTTCTTCATTCTCCTCCACCAATAGTGCTGTCTCAAGTCCTGATACTTCTTGGCGACACCTGGATGGATGGAGTACTGTGAAGTGTGGGCCTCCTAAAGAATCAACTCATGCAAACCATTTATATTGGGCACACATAGTCTGCCCTATATCCGTAACACACTGTCATCCCCATTAGTGACCTCATTGGCATCGCCGTACTGGATTGTGTCCTTGAGGACAAGAAAATAGGGGTCTTCATGTTGGCGCTCTCTAATACGATCATATAGAGAAGATCAAGAAATCACACAGGCCAAAACTCGAATCGGCTCTGAAACATCCAATCTAACAAATTGGTTGGCCAAGTCCTGAACATCCAATGCTAATGACCTCTCCGCTGCCGGTAGATGTGCTAAACTGCCTATGCTCTCCACCTTACGACTCAAGGAATTAGCCACCACATTGGCCTTCCCAAGAGAATATAGAACGATGATATCATAGTCCTTAAAAAACTCTAACCATCTCAGATGTCGTAAGTGCAGATCCTTCTGTTTGAACAGATGATGTAGACTCTGGTGGTCGGTATAGACCTCATAAGGGACACCGTATAAATAGTGCCGCCAAATCTTCAAGGCATGTACAATAGACGCTAACTCAAGGTCGTGAATAGGATAATTCTTCTCATGTACGTTCAACTGTCTAGACGCATAGGCAATCACCCTACCGTCTTGCATCAACACTGCGCCAAGGCCAACACGCGACGCATCATAGCACATAGTGTAAGGCCCTCAACCCGTAGGCGAAACCAACACTACGGTTGTAGTCAAAGCAATATTGAGATTTAGAAAGCTTTCCACACACTCCTCAATTCACCTGAACGGAGCACTCTTCTGAGTCAATCTAATCATAGGAGCAACAATAGATGAAGAATTACCATCGATTTCCTTTAACTCCTTCAACTCTGCCGGGGCCATATGATATGGTGGAATAGAAATGGTCTGAGTGCCTGGAAGTAAATCAATATCTCGAGTGGCATGCCCGGAAGATCCGCCGGAAATACTTCTAGATCATCCCTCACTACCAGAACTGACTCAACGGTAGGAGTATCAACACTGACATCTCTCACAAAGGCTAGATAAGCCCCACATTTCTTCCCAACCATACGATGTGCCTTAAGGAAATACACCTTGTTAGGAACATAATCCAAAGTACCCTTCCACTCCAACCGCGGTAAACCAAACATAGCTAATGCACCGTCTTGGCGTGACAATCAAGAATAACATGATGGGGCGACAATTAGTCCCTGCCCAAGATAACATCAAAATCTACCATACTGAGCAACAACAAATAAGCTCTAGTCTCAAAACCACCAAAAACAACGAAAAACGACCGATACACACTATCAACAATAATGGAATTTCCCACAAGCGTGGACACATAGATAGGAGAACTCAAGGAATCACGGGATATACCCAAATACAGAGTAAAGTAAGATGATACATAAGAATAAATGGAGCCTGGATCAAATAAAACTGATGCATCTCTATGACAAACCGGAACAATACTTGTGATGACAAAGTATGATGCAATCGCCTCTCTTCTATTGGGAAGAGCATAAAATCTGGCCTGGCCTCCCCCTATAGGGGGATATCAACCCGCCCGACCTCCACCTCTTGCTGGTTGTGCAGGTGGAGTGGAAATTGGTGCGATAACCACAACTTGAGAAGTCTGAGGGCCCTGTGGAATGCGTGGAGCCTGAGTAGTCTATGAAGGTGCACCCCTTCTGAGTCTGGCAATCCTTCACCATATGTCTAGTGTCACCACACTCAAAATAAGCTCTCAGAGGACGTGGCTGCTAGACTAGTTCGGGCCTGGTCGAATGGTCTGACCGCTAAAAGCACCACGTGTAGGAGGTGTACTAGGCAGTAGTGTTTCATAATGGACAACTTGAGGTCTAGGAGTAGACGGAACACCGCTGTAAACGGGAAGTGCTGAATGAACACGACGACTCACATAGCCTCTACCATGACGCGTTGCAACTAGGCACGGGAACCACTATATATGCCAGAATCTCGAGGACTCTTGACCTCCCTCTCCTCTCTCTATCGGCCCTACCTACCCTCCAATCTCCGAGCGATCTCCACCGCTTGCTGGTATGGGGTATCAGTCTCCAACTCACGAGCCACGCTGAATCTAATACTGTGATTGAGCCCATCGATAAATCGACGCTCTCTCTATGATAGAGGAAACTACTGCAGGTGCAGAAATAACTTAAATAATGATTAAATTCTCAATAACTCAACAACTAATATAAAGGAGACTCCGTAGCATATGAACCTTCCTAAAACCCGGCAAATACAAGTTACAAGCTTTATAAGTTCGTACTGAAAATCTCTATACATCAATGTCTATAAAAAGGTAAGGAAATAAAGTACACTAGATAGAAGGGAACTCCGAGGCATGCGGACGTCGGCAAGTAGACCTTAAGTCTTTGAACTGAGCTCGCCTCACTAGTGCGATTAGTAGGAGGTACCTAGATCTGCACAAAAAGATGTGCAGAAGCATAGCATGAGTACATCACAACGATACCCAGTAAGTGACAAGCCTAACCTCGGTAGAGTAGTTACAAGGTCAGGTCAAGGCCCTACTGGAATAAATAAGAAACTAAACAAGTGTATAACGGTGAAATAATGATAAGAATAGAAATGAGGCAATAAAGAAATACACCGAGAATAGCTACATTGAACTAAGAAAAATAACGCATCATAGAAGAAAACAAGGAATGTTATGACATGGAACAAAACAACATAACACAAGTGAAATAATAGAAAAGTATCAACAAGTGT
The DNA here is from genome assembly GCA_005239495.1 of Nicotiana undulata. NCBI lineage: Eukaryota > Viridiplantae > Streptophyta > Magnoliopsida > Solanales > Solanaceae > Nicotiana > Nicotiana undulata. Next base: position 75,394 of record ML298929.1, read on the forward strand.
CACTACCGAGGTACCGCCTTGTAGTCTCAAATCACAAATCAATTTACAATCTTTCCTTATATCACCGTCGGAGCCTTGCATTTAGTTTTGAAAATTATTTTTTTCCAAATAGTTTCCCGCGTTTTAGCCTACCTTATTACACTGCGTGGCTTCTAGTAGTTCCCCTACTAGCAACGCGTATCAAGTCCACCTTATCTCACCCATGCGTTTCAACCCCAAAACCTTATACCACCGCCTGTGTATCTATATCACAACGTAATACAAATTGCACCTCAAGTGCCCAATATCACAACTTGCCAAGGAACCAACAATAATAGTGTTTTCAGTACAAGTAGCTCATGCCTCAACCACAATATGCACAAGAGTATCAACAATAACAACCGAAAGTGAGTAACTCAACAAGAATAGTATTCCACCACTTTACAACTTTGCCTCAATGTAAATCACGACCTTTATAACTCAAAACCAATTTCAACACCAAGACATCCCAAGAATAACAACTTCAAGTAAAGAATTCAACGGTTAAATAATGAATAAGGAGTGGAGTAAACAAGAACTTCAACTAAACATGTAAAAGCAATTAACAAATGAGATATAAGACAAGTAGAGCATTTGAAGATAGACTAATGATAATGAATATAACATGTTAAGGTAGCTAAATTAAGACATGGAAGGAATCTACATAGCTAAAACCGGTAAACTTCCACACTTAGCCCGTGCACACACTTGTCACCTTGCATACACGGCTTTCGCATAACACAATTATCACAAACCAACACCAATCCTAAGGGGAAATTTTCCCACATAATGTTAGGCAAGGCATTAACCTCAAAACACGCTAACTCAATCCACTAGTAGGTCTTTCCCTCGATTATCAAACTCCGAATGGCTCGAATCTAGCCAAAAAAAACTTCATACCTTAAATATATGCTATAAGAAACAATTTCGAACAATAAAGTTACAATCTTTACAAAGAAATAAAAAGTCAACTCAAAAAGTCAATCCGGGCACGCGCCACGGAACCTGACCAAAATTACAAAATTCAAACACCCATTCGTTAACGAGCCCAACCATACAAGAATTACTCAAATATGGCCTCAAATTGCCTTTCAAATCCCCAAATTTTAGCCTAAGAAATTTTCACAATTTTTCCCAATTTTCTAACACAAAACTCTAATTAAATGATGAAAACAATAATAAATTCGTGTAATATAGCCAAAACCAAGTTAGAATCACTTACCACAATGATTTCCTTAAAAACTCTCGAAAAATCACAAACCGAGCTCTCTAGGTCCAAAAATGAAAATAAGATCAAACCCTCGAAAAGTCCCTACTTCTGCCCAGTGATACCGCATCTACGGTCACTTAGTCGCTCCTACGATGCCGCACCTGCGTACAAACCATCGCAGGTGTGGTTCCCACTAAGGTTAGGGAATTTCGCTTTTGTGAATAAACCACGTCCACCTGCGAACGCGCACTTACGAATACTCTCCGCTTTTGTGATGATCGACCAAGCTGGCCCAGGCCGCATCTGCGACCATATTCCCTACACATGCGGACTCGTAGATGCGGAAACCACCTCGTACCTGCAATCCTCGAACTGGGCAGTCCTTTTCTCTTTTTCTCTCCATCACTTGCATTTGCGAGTCCGACAGCCAATCCCTCTACAGGTGCGATGGCACAGAAGGCTGGAACTTCAACAATGAGACTAAGTCCAAATTGTTCCCGATTCAATCTGAATCACACTCGGGGCCTCCGGGACCCCGTCCAAACATACCAATAAGTTACAAGACACATAAGGGACCTACTCGAGGCCAAATATCATATCAAAAAACATCGATTCTACGAATTGCAACCACAATTCAAGCCTATTGAAACTATGAACTTCCTAATTCCAAAACTAATGTCGATTCATACCAAAACAACTCTGATTGACTTCAAATTTTGCACAGAAGTCATAAATGACATGACAGACCTATACCAACTTCCAAAATTAGAATCCAACCCCGATATTAATAAAGCCAACTCGCGGTCAAACTTTCCAACCTTCCAAACCTTCAACTTTCAAACTTTCGCCAATTCACGCTGAAGCGACCTACATACCTCCAAATCAATATTCGGACACGCTCCTATATCAAAATTCACCATACGGGGTTATTGGAACTGTCAAAACTCCATTCTGTAGTCATTTACACAAAATCCAAACTACGATCAACTCTTTCAACTTGTAACGGCCCGACCAATCGTTTTGCTTTAGGTCCTCGTTCCCTAATTAAGACTTCATGTATGTAATTTTAATATTTTTTTATGACTTGCAGGAATTGTTGAATTGAGTTTGAAAGGGTTCGGGTTGATGTCGAGGCACTTGGTTCCTTAAAAGTGGCCTAAGATGGCCAAGTTTGACTTGAGTCAACATTTTTAGTAAACGATCTCGGGACCGATATTTGACGGTTCCAATAGATTTATATGATGATTTTATACTTGGGCGTATGTTAGTATGGGGTTTCGGATGAGCCCGAAGTGTTTCGGTGCTTAATGTTGAAAGTTGGCACATTTAAGGTTTTCTAGTTCCTTAAATTTGGTTTGGAGTACACTTAAGTGTTATCAAGGTCTATTTGGGATTCCGAACCTTGTAATAGTTCCGTATGGTGATTTATGACTTGTACCCAAAATTTGGTGTCATTTCTAGTAGTCTAAGTATGACTCGGTGCGTTCAGAGTAAGTTGAAAAGCTTGAAGTTCATAATTTGATTAAATTGGGTTTTGGGTTGCGATTCTTAGTTTTGATGTTCATTTTAGTGTTTTGAGAGTTCGAGTAGACCCGTATTATGTTTATAGACCTGTTGATGCATTTGGATGGGGTCTCAGGTGAGTTTTGGACCGCCTGGAGCTAAGTCCCAAAATCTGATGTTGCTATTTCTGGTTTCCTTCTTCGCGATCGCGAAGGTTGTGTCACTTTCGCAGAGAAGGAAAATATGTGGGACTATCGTTTCTCTTCGCGCTCACGATCCCTTGCCCATATTCGTGAAGGTCTAGGACCTGTGGCCTTCACGTTCGCGAGAAGGTCCCTGTTTGCGTAAGGAAAATGGCCCGGGGGGGGGGGGTGAGGTTCATTTCGTCTTCGCATTTGCGATGTGGACACCGCATTCGCGAAGCTCAGGTGTGTCGAGCCTCCGCATTTGCGTGTGGGTCCTCGCGTTCGTGATGCCCGTTTTCCTAGGGCCTATGCAGTTTGCCTTCGCGACCGTGAGGCTTCTTCCTCAATCGCGAAGAAGAAATGCCTGGGCATTGTTGTTTTAAAAACCAGGACTTAGTATTATTTGGTTCATTTCTCTCAACTTGTGGCCGATTTTAGCGCTGTTTGAAGAGGGTTTTTCATCTAGCAGAAGTAAGTATTTTCTCCACAATATGAGTTTTATACATATATTATGGGTAGATTTTAATATAGAAATTGTGGAGATTTTAGGATTTTTTTGAAAACCTAGGTTTTAATAAAAATGGGATTAGACCACGAATATTGATTATAGAATTGAGGAGAAATTTTATATTTGGGTTCGTGAAGTTATGGGTAATATTTATCATCGAAATTTTTCGAAATCCAGGCATGTGGACCGGGTGGGGGGGGGGGGGGGGGGGGGGGGGATGAATTTTAGTAATCTTCCAATCTGGGTTGGATAATTACTCAAATAGATAAATTATGAACTTTTGAGTATATATTGATTAATTTCTACAAAATTTGGCTAGTTTGGGATTATTCGACACCGACTTGAGGCCTTTAGGGTGGTTTATGGGCCGAAAAGTGAACTTGGGAATGATGTATGTCTCTTTCCTAACCTTGTAAGAGGGAATTTACCCCATAGGTATTTAAATTGCTATTTGCTACTATTTGTGGGTGCTATGAACGCATGAAGTGACGAGAGTCCGTGCATAGCTAAAAATCATGCTTATGACCGGATAATTATAGAACTCTATCATGTAATACTTGTATTATTTACACTCTACTTGTTATTTTAAGTGCTTAAATTATATTGATGCTTGATAAAGGATTCGTACAGACCGAACTTCATTTACTTTAAGTTTTGGCGTGTTACTTGACCATTAGTAGAATTGTGCCTCCTTGTGTATTAGTATTGTAGTAGCCATTAAATTAGAGTTCGTAGAGTATTCTCTCTTCTTGTGGAGCGGGCCGAACGCCTCGACAGTATAATAGATGCATCTATGATTCACGTCGGTCGACCTTCAGTAGTGTACATATTATTCTGGATCGGACCGTACAACCTCAACATAAATCATGCGTGATAATGCTCGTAGTCCGGTTACACTTGATATTACTTCCATGACTTGAGAAGTTAAAATTTACTTGATGGATCGTATTTTGTTGAAGTTAGTATGTGCTAGTTGGAGATCTTAACTGACATCTAGTTAAAGAATCTCTTATTTTACCGTTCATTATTGCGTTATTATTATTGATGTATTCGATGCTTGTTTAGAATTTCTGTACTTTATTTATTGGCCCATAGTAAGTGACTGTCGACCCCTCGTCTTTCATTGTCGGAATCATGGGAGTGCTTCTTTACCATGGAAAAATATATTAATACATACTACATACACACATATATATAATATAATACAAACATCACACTACTTCTTCAAGGTTAGACTGGATAATTACTGGCTGCATGTTGTTTATGTACTCACGCTACACTTGCACAATAATCGTGTAGGATCTGAGGCTGGTGCATATGGCGGTTATCCATGCACGTACCCTCGTTACCCCGAGGCTTAGTGGTGAGCTGCTCTCTATGCCCGTCTTGCAGCGCCTGCAATCTCTCTTTTGTATTTATTTTCTGTCTATCTTACTCCAGACAGTAGTATAGGAGATTTTGTATGTTCTACTAGTTTCTCATACACTTGTGACGCCAGGTTTTGGGAATTTTCTAGTAGACATTTTATGGCGTTGAGTATTAAATTCACTACATTACTCTTTCATTATTTTATGCTTTACTTTACTAAAATCTTCTATTAATCATCCTCTTAATAAATAAAACCAACTACTTTAAAACTTTTAATAGGAATAGTTTTAGGACTAGTTCACTGTTGGCTTGCCTAGCGACGATGTTGGGCGCCATCATGGTCTATAGTGGAATTAGGCCATGACAGCTTGGTATCAGAACTCTAGGTTCACATAGGTCTCACAAGTCATGAGAAGGCCTAATAGAGTCTTGTGGATCGGTGCAACGACGTTTGTACTTATCTTCGAAAGGCTATAGGGTGTTAGGAAACTTCTCTTTCTTCATCTTCTATCGTGCAGTTGATGTTGTGCTAAGTATCTTTCTCTTATTCTCTCACAGATGGTGAGAACGCGCACGACAGATGTACTTGACCGCGGTGGAGCTGCTCCCCTTGTTGCTAGAGGCCGAGGGAGAGATCTAGCTCCTGCCAGAGGACGAGGGCATCCAAGACTAGCTCCAGTTGTGACAGTGGATCCAGTGGAGGATCTTGTTATTGAGGAGCAGGATGAGGTACCAGCAGCTGAGCCGACCCCAATAGATTTCATGTCCGCACCAGGATTCCAAGAGGTCATGGGTCGTATACTGCGGTTCATGGATTCTATGACGTATGTTGGTTTATTTTTAGTAGACCCAGCCACATCTCAAGCGAGAGGTAAAGAATAGATCCCTACCGCTCATGCTCCGGGGCATGCTTCTGCCGTATATCAGAGCCTAGACGATCCGCAACCAGTGAGCCGTAGAAGATATTAGATAGATGGGTCAGGCTACATCCTCCTGCCTTTGGAGGTGATCAACATGAGGACCCCAGGACTTTATTGATCGATGCAGGGAGAGACTGCCCAACATGAGAGTATTGGAGTCCCATGGGGTGGACTTTACCACCTTTCGGTTGGAGGGTAGGGCCCGTAGATACTGGAAGTCCTATCTTCTCAGCCGACCAGCAAGTCTCCTCCCTTGACTTGGGACTAGTTCACACGTCTCTTTTTGGAGAGATATATCCCACCCTCTCAGAGGGAAGAGTTACAGGGTCAGTTCGAGCGGCTCCAGCTGGGTCAGATGTCTATGACCGATTATGAGACGAGATTCTTTGAGTTGTCTTGCCATGCCTTTATAATACTCCATACCGATGCAGAGAGAGTGTGGAGGTTTATTGCAGGTTTGTACTATGGTATCCAGGTCACTATGGCCCGAGGGATTGACATGGGGACTCCTTACAAGCAGGTTGTGGAGATATCTCGGATGATCGGGGGTATTCGTCAGCAGGGCCGAGAGCAGGCATCGAGGGACAAGCGGTCTCGATATTCTTGAGGGTGTAGTGGTGCTCCGTCTAGGACAGGGGTCAGTTTGTGAGGGGCCAGTCTAATAGGCCCACGTATCCAGCATCGCCTCCTTCTTGGGGTGCTCCAGTATGCCCCGATTTCAGTGCCATTCCAGAGAGCTCCTACCATCCACCGGCTATTCAGGGTTCTTCTAGTGGCTGATCAGGTTCCTAGAGTCAAACTATGGGTTAGGTATCTTCCGCACCGAGATGTTGCTTTGAATGCGGGGAGCTTGGTCATGTGAGGAAATTCTACCCCAGGCTTCGGGACAAGACAATACACCAGGGTCATCAGTCCATGATTACAGCACCAGCTGTCGCATCAGCCGTGCGTCAACCCATAGGCAGGGGGCAGGGGCCACCCTAGAGGTGGAGGCCAGTCAGTGGCGCACCAACTATGTTCTATGCTTTTCCAGCCAGACCAGATGCAGTAGCCTCAGGTTTCGTGATCACATGTATTTTTGTCTCCATGGATGCTTCGGTACTATTTTATTCAGGGTCTACGTATTCATATATTTCATATCTGTTTTCTCATTTTTCTAGGTGTTTCTCACGAGTCCTTAGGTACTCATGTATATGTGTCCACGCCAGTGGGTGATTCTGTTGTTGTAGATCGGATACCGGTCTTGTATCATGACTTTTTGTGGTTATGAGAGCAAAGCGGATCTTCTGTTGCTCGATATGACCGACTTTGAGGTTATCCTAGGCATGGAATGGTTGTCTCTGTACCATGCCGTCCTTGATTGCCACGCAAGAATTGTTACCTATGCGTTGCTAGAGTTTCCTAGATTAGAATGGAAGGGTTCATCTATCAGTTCATCTAGCCGTGTTATCTATTTTTTGAAGGCTAGACATATGGTTGAGAAGGGTTGTTTGGTTTATCTGGCTTATGTTCGGGATACTGCTGCAGAGACTCTCGCGATTGATTCAATGACCGTGGTGCAGGAGTTCTCTGATGTGTTTCCTTCTGATCTACCAGGCATGCCACCATATCATGATATTGATTTCTGTATTGATTTGGTTGCAAGTACCCAGCCTATCTCTATTCCATATACTGCCTAGCGAAGAGTTGAAAGAGCGACTTATGGAGTTGCTAGCAAAGGGGTTTGTTATATCGAGGCAATTCAGGGTTGTCCTCGTCCTACCACAGCGACAGAGATTAGGAGTTTCTTGGGGTTAGCAGGTTATTATCGCTGGTTTGTGGAGGGCTTCTCATCTATTGCAACACCTTTGACTATATTGACCCATAAGGGGGCTCCGTTCCGATGGTCCGATGAAAGGGATGTAAACTGTGTATTGCAATACTTCACGCGTTGTCCTAGGTTGTGTATTGATGCAGGAGGGGAAAGTTATTACATATGCTTCACATTAGCTGAAGCCCCACGAGAATAAATACCCTGTACATGATTTGTAGTTGGCCGCGATAGTTCATGCTCTCAACATATTGAGGCATTATCCTTATGGGGTGTCCTACGAGGTTTACACCGATCATCGCAGCTTGTCGCATTTGTTCAAGCAAAGGGATCCCAATTTGAGGCAGCACAAGTGGATTGATTTACTAAAGGACTATGATATTACCATCCTTTATCATCCGAGCCAGACGAATGTGGTTGTGGAATCTTTGAGCATAAAGGCCGAGAGTATGGGTAGTTTGGCCTTCATTTCAGCAGAGGAGAGGCCATTGGCTTTGGATATTGATTCTGTGGCTAATAGACTTGTGAGGTTGGATTTTTCAGATCCTAGTTGAGTTCTTGCATGCGTCGTCGCTCAGTCTTCATTATTGGAGAGGATCAAGGCTCATCAGTACGACGATCCGCACTTGTTGGTTCTTAGGGAGACGGTACTACAAGGCGGTGTCAAAGAGGTTACTATCGATTGGGATGTTGTTCTGCGACTCAAGGGTCGTCTATGTGTTCCTAATGATGATGGATTGAGGGAGAAGATTCTAGAGGAGGCACATATTTCTCGGTATTCTATTCATCTAGGTGCTACATGTATCGCGATCTGAGGCAACATTATTGGTGGCGGTGGATGAAGAAGGACATAATTGAGTATGTAGCGTGATGCCTAAATTGCCAGCAGGTTAAGTGTGAGCACCAAAGGTTAGGTGGCCTACTTCAGTAGATGGTTATACCTGAGTGGAAATTGGAGCGCATCACTAAGGACATCGTAGTTAGGTCACCGTGGATGTCGAGGAAGTTTGATGCCGTTTGGGTCATTGTCGATAGGCTGACCAAGTCGACACACTTTATTCTAGTGATGACTACATACTCATCAGAGAGTTTAGCCCAAATTTACATTGGAGAAGATTGTCTGGTTGCATGGTGTGCATGTTTCCATCATTTCAGATAGAGGCCCTCAGTTCACTTCTCACTTCTGGAGGGCAGTACAGAGCGAATTGGGTACCCGCGTCAGCTCATCACAACCTTTCATCCGCAAACCGACGGACATTCAGAGCGGACGATTCAGATCTTGGAGGATATGCTCAGAGCATGTGTGATTGATTTCAGAGGGCAGTGGGATCGATTCTTGCCATTGGTCGAGTTTTCTTATAACAACAGTTATCAGTCCAACATTGAGATGGCTACATTCGAGGCTTTTTCTGGTTGGCGATGTCGTTCGCCCATCGGATGGTTTGAGCCCGACGAGTCTATATTATATGGCATTGATTTAGTGAAGGATGCCTTGGACAAGGTGAAGTTAATTTAGGAGCGACTTCGCACAACAAAATCAAGATAGAAGAGTTACGTGGATCAGAAGGCACGTGATTTATCATTTATGGTGGGCGAGAAGGTTCTTTTGAAGTCTCGCCGATGAAGGGAATCATGAGGTACGGGAAGAAGGTTAAGTTGAGCCCAAGGTTTATTGGTCCAATTGAGGTGTTGAGGCGAGTTGGGGAGGTTTCTTATGAGCTTGGTTTTCCTCCCAATCTCTCGGGAGTTCATCCGGTTTTCCACGTGTCTATGCTCCGGAAGTGTCATGCGGACAGGTCGCATGTGTAAGATGTCACGCCCCAAACTTGGGGAGTGCGATCGGTGCTCAACCGAGTGAACCCGGTCAAGCAAACCTGTTGAATACTTCCTACCCAAACTCGCCCATGATTTAAAGAGAAGACGTATCTTTTTTAATTAACCAATAAGGAGATCATGTAGAATACTAAATTCATTACAATTAGTTACTTCACTTAATAAGTCGTAAAAATGTACACATTCTCATGGTTTGAAGTGGAACAAGTGATCAAAACACAACATAACTTGTTCGACTTTCCTAGGACTCATGTACACCCACACTATGTCTACGGAGCCTCGAATAAATACAAAGAGTACAATGATAGTGACGACAACAAGGATCCGGCTATACCTCAATACATGATGATATAATGAACAAAATATACATGACCCCGAGTGAAGTGGGGCTCACCAAGTCAGCAATGAAGAGAAAGTACCGCTATCACTGATTAATACCGCATGTTGTGGAACAACATGCATCCATTAAAGATGCAGTGTCCCCAACAAAAGGGACATTAGTACTGTCGAATAGTAATAGTATATATGACTAAACACTCTCTCAAAGGAACGAGAAATAACGCAAGTCAGTTAAAGCCTCAAACAAATACCAAATATCAAATTAGAGATAAGAGAAGTTTTTAATTAAAATTTACAAATTTTAAGTTGGGAAATCTTTAGTACCGATATACCACTATTCACAATTTCAATTACGATTTCCAACATAGTCGCCACCATGTGTGCGGCATGGAGTCCGATCACGACCCGATCGGCTAGGACGTCTCATGTGAGATGTCACCTTTTTCTATACATCATCCCATTTCATATTTCTTGCACGTCTCTTCATTTTATTGGCACTAGTGGTCACAATTGTGTTATTTCTCTTGGCATGTTGGCCGTGTTTCTTATTTCACATTCGCATTACGTGTTTCATATTTTATGTACACCTTTTTACTTTCAACCATCATCGTGGACTTTCCAACAACAAGGCATTTCTATTCAAGACATTTAAGCACACATAAGAGCAAATAGACGTCTTAGGCGCATTAAGATTTCTAACTCAATTTTCATTAGCTTTCGTTTGAAACACAACTTTAAGTCAAGGAATTTAGATATGCAACACATACTTTGAACACATCCTCAAATAGTAGTACAACATAACAAGAGCATTTGAATTACATATTGATCACAAATGTCTTTTGACACCAGCTTATCTGAGTTAATCGATTCACAATGAGCAACTCGAGACTTACATGGCTATTGTGAGGTTCAATTCTAAGAGAAGAGTTTGTCCAACATACCTCACTTGAGCTTCCTTAAACTATAAAATGTTCTGGAACTCTTAACAACATTGATCTATTTTAGAAATATGGCAAATTGAACCGAAATTAGGAAAATGATCATGGTTCTAGATCATTTGAGCATTTTATCAAACACTAGGTGTAAATTAAGTTTTCGAGGTCCTTTGAGGATTCCATCATCTCACAACCTATTCTTTATCATTTTTAGCTCATCAATCTTCACACACCCTTTGATAACACATGCATGCAAAATAAACAACTCCTATACCCAAGAATTATCTTACTAATTACCCATTTCTAGTTAAATTTCGAAATTAAGGGATATGGTGTATAACCTTACCTTTTGGTTGAAGACCTTGTGAGTTACTCTAGAGAAATCTTCAAGGTTTGGGCAAAGATTGATGACAATGACTTAGAATTCCTCTTCTCACTCTAGACCGCCTTCCTCTATCTAAAATGTAAGTTTTATCTTTCAAAAATGACCCCTAATAGTGTTTTATGATAAGGGGCTCGGGTTATAAAAACCCAAAAAAATGAAGCTCCGAAACGGGATCTGCGGTCGCATATGCGATGTATAATGCTTCTGCGGTTCTCAAAAATGGCCCTCCAGAACTGGGCACCACTGTCTGGGTATGCGTCCGTTTTGCAGCGCGTAGACCAGTTTTGCGACCGCATAATGAACCACAAAACTCCCCTCCCAAAAATCTCCATGCTGGTTCTGCGATCGGTGTGCGGCCCGCGAAACCATTTTGCGGTCACATAATTGGCCGCGAAATAACATCCAAAAGTTGCCCAGTTGACTACCTCACTTTGCGGCCATTTTTTGGCCCGCAAAGTGATTCTGCGGCCATTTTTTGGCCCGCAAAGTGATTCTGCGGCCGCATAGTGGGCCGCAAAAATGCCTTTTTTTGCCAAGCATTTTCTTTCAACTCCCTAGCATACTTCTCAACCCAAAAAGTCTGTATCACGAAACCTCGACACCCCGAAACCCTGGGTTTTAGGTAAAAGCTTATGAGGCCTTACATTAGACTAACACGGTTCAGCTAGATGAGAGCCTCAGTTGTGAGGAGGAGCGAGTTGCCATTGTTGACAGGAAGATTCGTCAATTGAGGTCTAACAGGATTTCTGCGGTAATGGTCCAGTGGAGGGTTCAACCAGTCGAGGAGGCAACTTGGGAGACCGAGGACTGTGGAGCTGATATATAGACCTATTCAACATTCCAAGTAAGATCCTAGACCCATTCTAGGGCGAACATTTGTTTAAGAGGTGGAGAATATAATGACCCGACCGGTCGTTTTGCTATCTAGGTCCCTGTTCCCCTAATTAAGACTCCAGTATGTTCTTTTACTTTGTATGGCTTGTGGGTATGGTTGACTTGAGTTTGGAAGGGTTCGGGTTGAAATCGGAACACTTGGTTCCTTAAAAGTGGCCTAAGATGGCCAAGTTTGACTTGAGTTGTAACAACCCGACCAGTCGTTTTAATTAAGACTCCTCATATGTGCTTTTACTGTTTTATGACTTGCGGGGATGGTTGGTTTGGGTTTGGAAGGGTCTGGTTTGAAATCGGAACACTTAGTTCCTTAATAATGACTTATAATGCTTACGTTTGACTTGAGTTAACGTTTTGATTAAACGATATCGGAACCTGGATTTGACGGTCCCTATTGGTTTGTATGATGATTTTGGACTTGGGCGCGTGTTCGGATCGGGTTTTGGACCCGGGGCGTGTCGGCGCAGAATGTTGGAAGTTGACGCATTGAGGGTTTTCAAGTTCCTTAAGTTTGGTTTGGAGTAGGTTTTGGTGTTATCGAGGTCCCTCAGGGATTCCGAGCCTGGGAAAAGTTATGTATGGTGATTTATGACTCGTACACAAAAATTTGGCATCGTTCTGAGTTGATTTAATAAGAATCGGATACGCGGAAGTGTTTCTAGAAGTTCTTGAGTTTCATGATTTAATTCATGGGTTTTGGCGTCCGATTCGTGATTCAATATGTTATTTTGGTGTTTTTATCACGCGAGCGAGCTTGTACGAAGTTTTTTTGACTTGTATCGATGTTTGGTGTGGAGCCCCAGGGGCTCAGGTGAGTTTTGAGCACGTTCGGAGTGGTGAAGAACTTCAGTATGGTTTTCTAGGCTGGTGCTGCAGGTCTCGCAGATGCGAAGATTTGTTCACATATGCGAACTCCCATTTGCGAGGAACCATTCGCATTTGCAAAGTTGGGAAAGCATTGAGGATTTCGCATTTGCGAAGATTTTGCTGCTTTTGCAAACTGCCCCTCTTCGCATTTGCAAAGTTTTTGGTCGCAGTTGCAACCGTGGCAGAGATGGCTAGTCTTCGCATTTGCGATGGTTTTGTCGCATTTGCGACCTTCGTGTATACGGTCAAAATCGGGCATGTCCGATTTTGAGGTTTCTTATGGCATAAAAAACAAACCCGAAGTGCGACCCCAAGCTGAATTCCTCGAAGGGTAGTACCGAAGGATTGACACACCTCGAGACGAGGAGAAGATCGAAGCCCGTCACGGAAAGGCGCGAGATTCCCGAGAACATGTGACTGAAGCTGACAAGCGCTTGTAAAATAGTACAAGCCCGTATGGGAACATTGAATAGCTGCACCAGTTATTCTCTTTTGCAATAATTGCTTATGTACTGTTGGGGATTTATATAAAGGGGACCCTTATCATTTTTGCACACAGGATATTCAATACAAGGAACAAGAACATTCTCTGCACTCTAACTCAAAAATCCTCTATTGTCTCTTTACTAATTTATTACTTATATTTATTGTATTTCATTAATTGTTCTTCATTTATTATCCATCATTGATCATAAATAGCCTACTTCGAGGCCCATAAAATTGTTATAGCTTCATCGATCGCCCATCACTGACCCCGAGCCTCGACCTCGAGGACCTGTTCGGCTAGTTCAGAACCTTCAACTCGAGGCAGTCTGGTTTGCCTATCTTCGATTTCATATCATTTTTACTTCATTTGTTTCACTCACACTTAACATCTCCTGCTTAACAACTAGCATTAAAATAAACAAATTTTTAGAACCACACAATCAAATATAATTGTAATTACCATTTTCAAGGTAAACAGTTTGGCGCCCACTGTGGGGCTAAAAATAATAGTGATTGTTTTAGTGCTGGTTCACTGAAAAACGAAAGTCATTCTTCACACTTTTTCTTGTCCAAAGGACCTTTGATTTCAGGTCAAAATGTCTGACTCAGTGAATGCACACGTAAACAACGTGTCTGAGGACAATGGGGAGAATGGTGTAACCGTTTTAGGTGCTGGTGTACCATTGCAGAACCTTGATAACGCACCGGAGCTAACTCCCATGGGCGTTGACTCGTGCAACGCCCAGCATGATGATATCCGCTCCCATACTGACATGAGCACACCCCGAGAAGGCCAGCACGAAGCACGAGGAACCCTCGCTCAAAGGGAAAGAAAAGTCAGCCTCCGCGTGATATTTGAAATGCTCCAGGAACAACAAGTAGCAATTACTCAGCTTCAAAACCATCAAAAGATTTCGAGCGCAATGGCACCTGGAACGACCCCTCGAATCCAGCGGATACTAGAGAGGTTGGACAAAGTCGGTCAACAGCCAATCCCGCTATTATGAAGACGCTCGAAGGCTTCGCGAAGAGGATAGAATCAAGGTTCCTGGAGAGAGAACCGAGACCATGTAAGAAAATACATCGACCATACGTCGAGATTTGAAGAAACACCATAAGAAGCGGCGCTCCCCGAATCGATCGAAGGACAAATCGAGGTTGGACTCCCCAAGGACTGGTGAGAAAAGCTAGCATCAGTAGGCACACAAAGCCGTCGGAAGTGCCCTTATCGCCAAAAAACAACTTCAGCATTGGCGTTTCAGATATCGTAGAGGCCATGGGTGAAATCAAAGACACCAGGTGGCCAAAGCCCATACTATCAGACTCTTCGCAGAGGAACCCTAACCTGGTGTGCGAATTTCATGAAACGCACGGTCATAGGACCAAAGATTGCAGGCAGCTCCGAGAGGAAGCAACCCGACTGATTAGCGAAGGATACCTCGGAGAATTCATCGGCGGCCGAGCCGTAAAACACCTTCAGGGAAGAAAAACAGCTTGAAGGAGCGAACAGTAAAAACAAAACAGAAGAGTTGCAACATGTCATCCACATGATCATGGGAAGGATCAATATCCCACAAGAGCCCGTTGTCGAACGAACAAAAATATCCGCCACCGCGAAAAAAGCAAACTCGAGGGTACATACCCGGGGACGCTCTCACATTCAGCGACGAGGACATCTAGATCCTGTTGCCGCCACACAACAATGTGTTGGTAATCTCTTTTCTTGTGAATACAGTTCAAATTAAATGTGTACTTGTGGATCCAGGTAGCTCGGCCAACATAATCAAGTCGAGGGTGACGGAGCAGCTCGGTCTGCTCGACCAAATCGCACCCGCCTCTCAAGTCCTCAATAGATTCAACATGGCGAGCGAAACAACAATAGGGGAGATCACCCTCCCGATCAACTTGACTGGCATGACTGAGAATACCAAGTTTCGCGTCATTGCCGAAGACATGAGATACCGCGCCTTGCTCGGGAGGCCGTGGATACACTGCATGAGGTCAGTACCATCAACCTTTCACCAAATGATGAAGTTTCCAACCAATGAAGGAATAAAGATGATATACGGGGAGCGACACGCTGAAAAAGAGATGTTTGCGGTACACAATGTGGTACCAACGTCGACACCTCCTACATCAAAAGAGCCAAAGGATAAGCGAATGTCCAAGTAGCGATAACAAGCTACATCCGCGGCTGCACCCGGATTTGTGGGTAAAGGACCATACTGCGTCCTTAGAACAAGGTACACAATTCCCTATTTACTATGTAAGTCGGACCGTGGGCGATGCCGAAACCATGTACCCTCTTCAAGAAAAAGTAGCCCTTGCATTAATTAGTGTATCTCGAAAGTTAAAACCTTATTTTTAACGCCATCACATTTACGTTGTAACAACGTACCTCCTTCGATGCATATTGCAAAAGCTCGAGTTATCGGGCCGGCTGGACAAATGGGCCATCATAATCGGAGGATATGATATCGAGTATCAACCCTGAACAACTATTAAAATCCCAATTTTTAACTGATTTTGTAGCTGGCTGTACGCCCGCCCTAGTACCAGAAGTAGAGAAAAGAACCTCCGCTGAAAGGGGGCGCACTTTTAGGGATATGGACCCTGTTCGCCGGCGGTGCCTCGAAGGTGAAAGGGTCCGGAATTGGCATAATACCAAAGCCACCTACGGGCGGCATGATCATGCAATCTATAAAAACAGCTAAATTGACTAACAACGAAGACAAGTATGAGGTTGTGATTGCAGGTCTGATATTGGCCAAAGGCCTGGGGGCCGAAGTCATCGAGGCAAAATGTGATTCCCTTTTGGCAGTAAACCAGGTAAATGGGAATTTTGAGGTTCAAGAATATAGGATGTAAAGGTACTTACACAAAACCCAAGCCACGCTACATCGCTTTAGGGAGTGTACCCTGACCCACATACCTCGATAGCAAAATAGAGAGGCTGGTGCCCTCGCAAATCCGGAATCACCCATCGAAAAAGATGACATACTCCTCGGAGCAGTCGTCCGGCTATCCAAATCAGCGATCGAGGGAGGCCATGCCGAAGTTAACTCCACCAGCCTGACATAGGGATTGGAGAAAAAAATACACCCATTATTTGGGAAATGGGAAGCTACCCCCAGACCCAAAAGAGTCTAGAGCCCTGCGAACCGAAGCAACTTGGTTCTCGCTCAACGAAAATAGCATTCTATGCAGGAGGACCTTTGATGGACCCCTCGCGGTATACCCGAGAGGTACAAATTGTGTGCCCCAAGAGATCTACGAGGTCACCTGCGGAAATCAACCCGATTCCAATTCTTTAGTCCGAAAGGCGATCAGAGCAGGTTATTGTTGGGATAGCATATAAAAGGACGCCAAAGAGTTCGTCAGAAAATGCGACAAATGTCAAAGATTTGAACCCATTATTAACCAACCCGGTGAACAACTACATTCGGTATTGTCACCGCGGCAGATCATGAAGTAGGGGATGGACATCGTCGGACCCCTACCAATGGTATCATATAAAGCTAGATTTATTCTATTTATGACTGACTATTTCTCAAAATGGGTGGGAGCGCAAGACTTCGGGAAGATAAGAGAAAATGAAGTCATTAACTTCAAATGGGACCATATCCTGTGCCGATTTGGGATCCCCTCCGAGATAACATGCACAACGGAAAGCAGTTCATCGGAAGCAAAGTGACAAATTTCCTCGAGGACCACAAGATCAAAAGGATCGTGCCAACACCCTATCACCCCTGTGCAAACGGCCAGGTCGAATCGACCAACAAAACCATCCTTCAAAAATTGAAAAAGAAGTTAGAAAATGCAAAAGGTAGATGGAGGGAAATGCCACCGGAGGCTTTGATACCAGTCGAGGTCAGGGAGCCGAGCACTAGATTTTGACACGCTACCAAAAATTCAAACAACGAGGCAATCATTGCAGCCCTCGAGCTATTAGATGATAAGCGAGAAGCTTCACTGGTCCAAATGGCTGCCCGAAAATAGAGAATCGAAGGATGCTATAATAAGAGAGCGAACCACCGACATTTCAGAGCCGAGGGAAGTCACTCTGAACCCTCGGAACCCCAACGAGGGAAAGTTAGGCCCGATCCGGGAAGGACCATACCGCATCCTTGAAATAATTGGCAAAGGGTCCTATAAACTTGGCACCATGGAAGGCGAGCAGCTCCCGAGCAATTGGAACATATCTGTGCTCAAACGCTACTACTGCTAAGGTAAGGCCATGCTCCTATTTTCATTCATATGTTCCAAACTAAGCTTCTATAGATGTCCGATAGAAGACATCAAAACATCCTTCAACTCCAAAAGACCCTTGGGTTTCGGAGCATGCATTGCACTCTTTTCCTTCGATAAGATTTTATCCCGGAAAGGGTTTTACCGTCAAGGTTTTTAATGAGGCAACATCTATGCGCTACCCAAGGCGATATCAAACAAGTATTCAAGGCTCCTCTCCAATTAACCTCGAATACTGGGGGGAATCCCCCCGAGAGTCGCCTCCTATGAAAAACCGTCAAAGAGAGTCTCGACAGGAAAATGATGTATCAGGCCAAACGGCCAAATGAACTGTGTCCGCATAGAATAATCGAGCTCTCGACGGTGAAAGTATGTATACTTATACCAAGTAATCAAGGGAGCATCTTTTATACAAAGCTTTGCGCTTTCAAAAAAAAAATTTCATCACAAGAAATGGTTCTAGAGCCAGAAAATTCCCGGACACTCGAGGACTAACACTGAAGACTCGAGGCCATAAGATCCCAAGTGGGCAACCTCGATCCCAAAATCCCTCTGTATGGCGGCTCCAAAACTATAAGTCCTACGAGCATGACCAAAACTGTAAGTCCTACGGGCATGACCAAAACTGTAAGTCTTACGGGCATGACCAAAACTGTAAGACCTCAAGTAAGGCATGTCCAAATCATACAACCTTGCAAAAGGTACAATCCCGATTTTAAAGCCAAGGTTATATATTCGAATTTGTACTACCCCTAAAAAGGCATTCCCTCGAATATAGTCGTCGAGGATACCTCACTCGGGGACTAAAAGGCTCCGACCAAACACAACGACTCTGGTTGATAGGCTACGGCCAAACACAACGACTCCGGTCGATAGGCTACCTCCAAACATAACGACTCCGGTTGATAGGCTCCGGCCAAACTAACGCGACTCGGGGATGCCCGACCGTCGCCACAAAATCAAATCCTTCGAAATCATTTTAGAAAGAACCGGTTAAATCAGGCTACCCTCAGCATAAGCAAAAGAGCTTCGATCATTTGCACGTCAGCTCCAAACAACGAAAAGGCTTCGAAACAATTCAGCCATAGGGCAAAACCTTCCGAGGTGCTCATTTATCGTCACATAACGGCTCGTAATCGAGGTTCTTATTAGGCTTTCGAAGATTCGGACGAACACAAAAACTTTAAGTATTTAAGGAGGGAAAAATATAGCCACACTAAAGGTCATACCAACCCTACGCGTAAGAGCGCCAGCTTAAAAAGCCTCAGGGCTAACTCAAAACTTAAGGGTCGATGAGCTCGAGCCGTAACCCGACTCGAGGACTGAGCCCGAAACGGTTAACTAAAAGTCCTAAGGGCAAATGCTTAAAAAGCCCCAGGGCTAATTCTAAAACCTAAGGGTCGATGAGCTCGAGTCGAAATCCGACTCGAAGACTGAGACCTAAACTGTTAACTAAAAGCGCCTAAGGGCTGACGCGTAAGAGCCCAAGAGCCAGCATAAGAGAACTTCAAGGCCGACTTTAAGACCTAGGAATCGAAAAACTCAAGTAAAAACTTGATTCGCGGGCTAAACCCCGAATGGTCAATTTTCGGCCGCTGCGAAATTGCTCATCAAAACAGAAACCTAAGTATTTGCTCTAAGGACCAGATCTCGGACCAATGACAGATGAGCATCGCTGTTTATTACAAAAATTAAATATGAGAAATGATGAAAGACTTCTTATATATATACATTTAAAAATCAAAGGAGCGTGTTTACATGACTTGTATCTAAAACTCTTGCAAAGGGGAAAATAAATATAGCCCTAATCTATAACCGGGGATGCGCCTTCAACGGATCCCTCGAGGGCTATGCCTTCTACAGCTCCAGCTCTGTCTCCTGGGGTTTCAACGGTCTCTTCCCCCTCGGGGACTTCGCCCTCGTCTCCATCGTCTTCCGAGCCACTGCTCGATTCACCTTCAGAAGTGAGCAAGGCAGTAGCCTCCGCTTCCAGGGTCTTCACCCTCTTAATCTCGGCAGTCAGATCGATGCCTCCCGCATATATATACTCAAGACCAACCTCCGAGGTTTTAATCGGGCATGTTCCACAGATCGGGCCAATTGCAACTCAGCCCCCTCAGACACCTTCCTGACCTGGGCACTTGCGGCAATTGCATCCTCCCTGTACGAGGATACAAGCGCTACGACTTCAGCCCTGGCTGCAGATAGCGCAACAGCTGACTCAGCTAAAAGATCTTTTCATCTATTATTCTCTGCCCTCACATCATGAAGCTGATGTTTGGCCAAGGCTGCCTTCTCCGGAAGAGTACATATTTCGGTGGTTATCTGACTCCCGTGCCGTTTGAGTTCGAGAATTTTGGTGTCCTTGGCTCGGAGCTCCTCCTTCGCCAGAGCATCTTTCTTCTCAATCTGCAAAGACCAGCCCAAAGGTGTCAGAACACTAAAAGTCATGCAGATACGAAGACAAAAACAGATAGGGATTATATCACCTGCTCAACAAGGCAAGTCCTCTCCCGGGACACAGCCTCAAAACTAGCCCAAAGGCCACGGAGTTCCTCCTCCTTCTCGGCAAAGCAATCCCTAAGCTCGTTAGACTCCGAGGTAATCCTCCTACACTCACATTCATAGTGAGTTAACTCGGCTTGTAACTTGGAAAAGGTCTAATTGTAAAGCACCTTGGCCTAAAAGCATGAAAGAAACGAAGTAAGAAAGACGAAGACCAGGGCACCGTGAGGAATTTGCGAAAGATTACCTGTTCGCAGAGCCTATCGAGCTCGCTGAAAATGAATGAGGCATTAGGCTCAGGGTTTTCCCCGGCTGTAGCAAACAACCCTTCAAACACATCTTTGTTCCAGCGGGCACCCCCACATTAGGAGACTCCCAATTTCGAGCATACTGTAACTACCCCGAAAGTAAAGCTGGTTCCGGAGGAGATTTGCTCACTTCGATGACCCCGGACGGACTGATCGGGGCATTCTCTTGCCTCTGAGGAACTTTAGAACTAGGCTCCTCCGACCCACTGGCAGGCGCACTCCTGCTAGGGGAACATCCTGGTTAGCAGCCAACTCAGGGACATTACCCGATACTTCTTCAACGGGCTCCTCGACTTCGGTCGGAGCGGCAGCAACATCAAGCCCTGATTTAGGTGCCTCCGGCTTCACAGCCACCGGCTCGGCTGAATGTGGGACGACTGGTTTTTTTTCCCCCACAAACACTATCAAGGGATTGTTTCTTTCCTCGCTTCCAATTCGAGGACTCTCAGAAACTTTGGGAGTTAATGCTATTGAATCAGCCTTGGATTCTTTCACTTTGGCATTCTTTGATTTTGAAGGCTCAACCGGCGATTTTCTTCTCTTCTTCTTCTCTTTGTCAAAATTTGGGGTGTCCACTTCCACAGGTGGAGCCTCCCTCATCACGGAAGCCTCTCCCAGAACTGTACAAATGCAAAATATGACCACCGGACGTGAGGTGTAATCAGTGATATCTCTTAGGAGAAATGCAATTATGACAAGGGTAAGGGCTTACCATGGTTCTTTGCTTCCCACCGGGCCACTGACAGATCGTGCCACACGCACTCAACATTGGGCAGACCAAATCTAGATGGCCAATCCAGCCCGAGAGATGTTTAACCGAACCAGGGTACACCCCAGCAGCTGCATCAATGGCAGGAGTTAGTTCGTGGAACAATTAATCCATGGGAAAAGGAAAGATGTTTGACTAACATATGCACTTACGTTTCATGTTCCATATTTTAGGGAACGACATCCTTTCCGCCGGAATCAGATCCAAAGTCCTAACTCAGACAAATGGCTCATCCATCCTCTGTCCTTAACCTCATCAGTACAGGCAAAAAGGCTCTCGAGGTCCGATGTTGAAGTTTAATCAGGCCACCCTGAAAAAGTCGAGGGTTATACATTTTGACAAAGTGGTCAAGGGTAAAAGGCATTCCCTCGACCGTGTTGGTGAAATATCTGGTCATATAAACTACACACCAGAACGAAGGGTGTATTTGACCAAGCGACACCTGATACCCTTCGCAGAAGTCGAGGATCACAAGATCTATTGGGGACGACGATGGTCCCACCGGGCAAAGGGTAAACGGATAAGTATACACACTGAGAAATCCGACCTCATGTGTGGTTATGTCCTCCTCCCGAGAGGGAATCTTCACCAGCACCGAATCCCCCAGTGGCATTCAGCCTTCACTTTCTCAATGTCTTATATTAAGTTGATATAGCGGGACATGGGCTCACATTGCCCTGGCCTCGAGGAAGGTTTGTCAATCTTAAAATCGGAGGTTATCACGCATGCTATAGGGATGCATTCCTCAAGACGAGAAGGTTCCGCCGCTCTCCCCTTAGACGAACGTGAAGAAGAGGAAGGTTTATCACCTTAGGAAACACTGGTAGAAGTCTTCGCCATTTTCTTTTGGAGATTTTGGAAGAGGGAAAGAAATATAGTCGGAGAGAGAACACAAGAAAAAAACAAGAAGAAGTCTTTTTGAGAGCTAGGGGATGCGGTGAAAAAGAAGAGGCAAAGGAAAGAGTATTTATAGAGAACCATCATATATGTTAGAGGAAGCCAAAAGACAGTAATTGTCGTAATCAATTCAAAGGCTTCTTAGTGGCTGTATGGACACGACCCTTTGGATTCTCCTCTGACACGTCAAATTTCTTTATATGGCACGAGTGATGCAATAATGGAAGCGTTAAAGGATATCGAATTCAAATCGTTTCTTGTCTCTCCATTCCAAGAAACGCGGGGACTATCTGTGTACGGTCAAAATCGAGCATGTCCAATTTTGAGGTTTCTTATGGCATCGAAAACAGACCCGAAGTGCGACCCCGAGATGAATTCCTCGAAGGGTAGTATCAAAGGATTGACAAACCTCGAGACGAGGAGAAGATCATATCCCGTCATGAAAAGGCACGAGATTCCCGAGAACATGTGACCGAAGCTGGCAAGCGCTTGTAAAATAGTACAAGCCCGTACCGGAAGATTTAATAACTGCACATGTTATTATCTTTTGCAATAAATGCTTATGTACTGTTGGAGATTTCCCCTCCTATATAAAGGGGACCCTTATCATTTTTGCACACAGGATATTCAATACAAGGAACAATAACATTCTTTGCTCTCTAACTCAAACATCCTCTATTGTCTCTTTACCGATTTATTACTTACATTTATTGTATTTCATTAATTGTTCTTCATTTATTATCCATCATTGATCATAAATAGCCTGCTTCGAGGCCCATAAAATTGTTATAGCTTCATCGATCGCCCATCACTGACCCCGAGCCTCGACCTCGAGGACCTGTCTCGTCCAGTTCGGAACCCTCGACTCGAGGCGGTCTGGTTTGCCTATCTTCGATTTCATATCATTTTTACCTCATTTGATTCACTCATACTTAGCATCTCCTGCTTAACAACTAGCATTAAAATGAATTACATATTTTTAGAACCACACAATCAAATATAATTGTAATTACCATTTTTAAGGTAAACACTTCGTATTTGCGAACAAGATGTTGCAAATGCGACATCTACGACCGGTTCAAGGGCTTTTTATTACAAGACTTAGCTTTATTTCCCTCATTTCCCACTTGGTCTTATGCTATTTTGAGAGCATTTTATGGATGGATTTCATCAACATCAAGAGTTAAGTGATCCAAATCAATTCTTTAGCTAAATACACGAATCATAGGTAGACTTAACATGGAAAATTGGTGAAATTAATGGGATTTTGTGAAGAAACTAGGGTTTAGGAGAAAATTGGGATTTGATCATGATTTTGGTGGTGGAAATTGGAATAAATAATATATTTGAGTTTGGGAGGTCATGTGTAACAATTTCTTCAAAAATTTCCAAAATCCGGGCACGTGGGCCCGCGGGAGAATTTTATGAATTTTGGTGTCATTTCAAATAGTCTAAGTATGATTCGTCTCATCCGTAGTAAGTTGAAAAGCTTGAAGTTCATAATTTGATTCAACTAGGTTTTGGGGTGCGACTCTTAGTTTTAATATTATTTTTTGTGTTCCTAGAGTTCGACCAGGTCCATATTATGTTTTTGGACTTGTTGGTGCATTTAGACGGGGGCCTAGGTGGCTCGGGTGATTTTCCGATCGACCGGAGCTAATGACCAAAAATTTTGTGTTGCTGGTTATGGTTTCCTTATTCGCGATCCCGAGGGTTGTGTCGCGTTCCCGGAGAAGGAAAATGTTGGGGACAATGGTTTCTCTTCGCATTCGCGACCCATTTCTCGCGTTCGCGAAAGTTCGGGACCTGTGGCCTTCACGTTTGTGTGAAGGGGCCCACGTTTGTGTAAGGAAAAGTGCCGGGGGAGGGGGGGGG
>ML298929.1:99544-121597 GCA_005239495.1 Nicotiana undulata
GGGGGGGAGGGGGAGGGGGAGGGGAGAGCTTCATTTCCTCTTCACAATCGCGAGGGCGAAGCTCAGGCGTGTCAAGCCTTCGCATTTTCTTGTGGCTCCTCTCGTTCAAGATGCCTGTTTTCCTGGGGTCTGGGCAGTTTGCCTTTGCGATCACGAGGCCTCTTCTGCGATCGCGAAGAAGAAATGTCTTGGCAGTGTTGTTTTAAAAATCGATACTTAGGCCGATTTTAGAGTTCTTTGAAGATGGGTTTTCATCTAGCACCTTGAAGTAAGTATTTCTACACAATATGAGTTTAATAAATACATTATGGGTAGATTTTAACATAAAAATTGTGAAAATTTTAGGATTTTGTAAAAACACCTAGGTTTTGATCAAAATGGGATTAGACCACGAAAATGATTATAGAATTGAGTAGAACTTATAAATTTGGGTTCGTGAGGTTATGGATAATATTTATCTTCGAAAATTTCTGGAATCCAGACTTGTGGGCCCGAGGTGAATTTTAGGAATCTTCCAATCTGGATTGGTAATTACTCCAATAGCTAAATCATGAACTTTTGAGTATATATTGATTAAATTATACAATATTTGGTTAGCTCCGGATTGTTTGGCACCGACTTGAGGCTTTTAGGGTGGTTTGTGGACTGGAAAGTGAGCTTTGGGATGAGGTAAGTCTCTTGCCTAACGTTGTAAGAGAAAATTTACCCCACAGGTGTTTTAAATTACTATTTGTTCTAATTGTGGGTTCTACATATGCACGAAGTGATGAGTGCCCGTGCATAGATACAAATCATTCTTATGTCGGGGTAGTCTTAGGACCCAATCATGAAATACTAGTATTGTTTTCATTGTACTTGTTAATTTAAGTGCTTAAATTATATTGAAACATGATAAATGATTCGTAAAGACCAAACTTCACTTACTTTAAGTTTTGGCGAGTTACTTGACCGTTGATAGAAATTGCCTCATTGTGTATTAGTCTTGTGATACTCATTAAACCAAATGTTCGTAGAGTATTCTCTCTTCTTGTGGAGCAGGCCCAACACCTCGGCAGTATAATAGATGCATATATGGTTTGTGTCGGTCGACCCTCGGCAGTGTATGCACGATTCTGGATTGGGTCGTACGACCTCGGCATAAAACTATGCGTGATAATGCTCGAAGTCCGATTACACTTGATATTACCTTCATGATCTGGATCGGGATCGGCGGAAACTCACTCGGACTGCGCGTCTACCGGGGCACCGTATTCGGTGAAGTTAGTATATGCTACTTGGAGATTTTAAATTGATTTTCAGTGAAAGAATCACTTATTTACAGTTTGTTATTGTGTTATTATTACTATTTGTCAAACCTCCTTTTTCACCGGTAAGGGTAATAAGGGAGTTTTTCCACTTTAAGTGATATTATTCGATTTTTGGAATTTATTTTATTCAGAGTCGCCACCCGGTTTTTACGGTGTTTCGGGACACCATTTATTTATTAAAAAACCCAAAACCAAGGAATTTTGACTCTGTTCAAATTGTCTGCAAACCAAAAATTCGGGTAAGGAATTCTGTTAACCCGGGAGAAGGTTTTAGGCATTTCCGAGTTTCGTGGTTCTAGCACGGTCGCTTAATGATTAAACTTGGCCTAAATTATTTTAATTACTGATTTTATACCTATGTGCATTTTTTTATATTTACCGCTTCTAATTATTCAACTACTTGTTTTCAAAGAATTATTTTAAGATGGGTTACGTATGCCTATACTTGTTTAGTTTGGCGCGTCAAGAATCATGTCACGCGTAAGTGTACACAATTTGCAACACTTAGTTTATTTAAGAAAAAAGTTTGGTAAAAGCTACGCGAACGCGTACCTTGGTTTTATTTTGAAAATCGACGCTTAAATCATGTCACGCGCACGTGTACACGATTTGTTACGCTTAACTATTTAAGAAAAAACTTAGCCAAAGTCGCGTAAACGTGTATCTTGACTTATTTTAAAAATTGTAATTATGTCACGTGAACGTGTACACAATCACGATGATAGATTTAAATGTATGGCTCAAGTTTTATACCACACGGTCCTTACATGTATCTATGCCCCATTTAAACTCCAAACAACCAGGTTCTTACCATCCCATGGATCAAATATCTTAGCTAATACTCCATTTTATAATCCAACCCCTTATAAATTAAACCCAGGTCCAAACTAACCCTTCAAATCAGTCCATCCTAAAACGCCGAATCTCTTAAATAATCACAACTCTGTTCTTGAACATCTTCATTTAAGCAACTAGTTCTTCATGAAAATTGTGAGCTTCCTCCAAATTATATTAAACTAATAATGAACAATAAAATATTCAAGTCTTAACTATTCATGGAAATAATTTTCCTATAAACCTGACCACTAAAGATAAATAAATTATTTTAAGAACACTAGCCAAGAGCAGAAAGCTATTATCATTTATGGATTAAAAGGAAACAAACATGTTTTTGCTAAAACTTTAAACCAACAAAGATGACAAAACTAATTTATGCCAAAATGAACAGGAAAAAAACAATCAGTACGTATGATCCACAACCTTTATGCAAATACCATCATAATAATTCAAACTGTATATTGATCAAGAATAAAGTAATGGATGAACCTCGTTTTGGCCTCTCACGAAATTGAACGAGGAAAAGAAAAGGAATCTGATCGAAGTCCACCTCACCGGAAACCTTAATGAACCTCGTCGTCAACTCGAACCTGACTCAAAATCAATTGCCCGCTGCTTTAAGGAAGAACAAAAATGGTTCTAATGGTGTTTTCGTTGCATTTTCCAGTTGGGTTTTAATAGCCATGTGTGTGTGTGTGCGCGGCTGTGATTTAAAGGTTAGGGTGGAGGAATTGTGGCTGCTCAATGGAGGAAGGGTAGCTGATTTTTGGAATTGGGTGCGGCCGTCTTTCCTTTGTCGTTCCTTGAGTTCAAACCTTCCGTTCAGTTGCTACCAAAAAATCTCTTAGAGATTCAGAGAATGGGGAACGACTGGTGCTACTGAAATTTTACAAGGAGAAATGGGTTGTTTGGGTGGTTTCGATGGCTAAAGATTTGGTGAGGTGCCGGGTGTTCAAAGGAGGGGAGTGACGTTGAAGAAAGGTGAAAAAACGACCGAGGGAGTGTCCTTTTTCTAGGGAGATTAGGCTTAATTATATAGAGGAGGGGATTAGGGTTGTAAACTGGGGAATTTGGTTGGGCTTGGGATTTTGGGCCCTGAAATTAGGCCAATTTGAAATAAGGGCAAATTGTATCTTTCAAAAATAGTCATCTTACTACTAATTAAATTTCTTTTATCAAAACGACCTAATTAACATTTTAACTAATTAAATAAACTAATTGATTAAGCTAATGTATATTTTTTGTGACTTTTATATATTAATCTATCAATTAAAGGGTAATTAATTTCTAAAAATGCGAATTAAACCTAAGATTACATGAAATGAAAAATGTGACAATTTTTGTGATTTTTCTATGATTTTAAAATATTAAACATGCATGAAATGCAACTAAATAAAGAAAAGTTCCTAAAATTCATTAAAAGTTATTTTTTGATTATTTTTAGGAGTAATTTCCATGCGGGACAAAAATTAGGTGTTCACAGATGCCCCTCTTTGCTCGAGAACATGAAGAGTTTTCAGGAAAACATAAAGTGAGCAACCACAAGCAATTTTTCCCCATTTGGTACTCCATTTGGAAGCCTTTTGAAAAAGGTTTGACCGAACCTTGCTTCGGAGGTTGCCTACATATCCTTGGCTATAAAGGAATCAGGTCAGTGTAGTTATGGACGTTTTGGAGTGATGGAGTGATGAGTTCGAGAGTCGAGCGAGGTTCCGTTCGAGGCTCCGGTTCATGGTACTGCTATTAGATCAAAATCCAAATGAAAAAGACTAACTAATCCTATCAGCTACGAGTTACAAGATTCCTATCTACGGGTCTTCTGAAGCTTGATCTTGAGTCTTGGCTGCTTCTTTATACAGACTACGATCTGAATCTTGATGCTTGTTCGTTGTAGGTGTTGGTTAAATCTTCTTCAGCTTTTCGGATCAAGGCAGGATATACAGAACGGATGACTTCAATCTCATCCTGAATAGTCCACGTCTTTCCCGCTTCTGCACTTTGGGGTTCAACTTTTTTTTCTTCTTATTTTCTTTTATTCTGAATTGAGACGTCTTCTTTTGGTCGTCTCGAATCCATTGTCCTAAAAATGCAATCTGCACAAAATCAAAAAGCAAACGAACGAAATTTTCTGCCCCAATTTTCACTAGGAAAATTTCGTGAGTTATTGTAAGAAAATCTATACTACTTTATTATTGAAAGCGGTGAAAAGACGGAAACAATGCACCCGGAGTTATTGTAGACTAGGGAGTAGATACCCTATGCCCAAAGGTAAAATCAACTAGGGGTTGGAGACCCTATGTTGGAAGAAAATTGACAGGTTATGATGTCGTCAAGAAAAGATCACCAGGTTATGCTGGTGTCTGGGAGGATCAACGGGTTATGCCGTTGTCAAGAAATAAATAACCAGGTTATGCTGGTGTTTGGAAAGGTCAACAGGTTATGCTGTTGCTGGGAAAAAGAAAATCACTGGGTTATGCCAGTGTTAGGAAATGATCAACAGGTTATGCTGTTGTCAGGAAAGATCACCAGGTTAAGTCGGTGTCTAGAAAGGTCAACAGGTTATGCTGTTGCTGGGAAAAAGGAAATCACTAAGTTATGCCAGTGTTAGGAAATGATCAACAGGTTATGCCGTTGTCAAAAAAACGGTCACCAAGTTATGCTGGTGTCTGGAAAGGTCAACAGGTTATGTTGTTGCCTAGGGAAACGAGATCACTGGGTTATGCCAGTGTCAGGAAGCGATCAACAGGTTATGTTGTTGTCAGGAAACATCACCGGGTTATGACGATGTCTGGAAATGTCAACAGGTTATGCTGTTGCTTGAAAAAGGAGATCACTGGGTTATGCCAGTGTCTTAAAATGATCAAAAGGTTATGCTGTAGTCAGAAAAGATCACCAGGTTATGCTGATGTCTGGAAAGGATCAACGGGTTATGCCATTGTCAAGAAAGAGATCGCCAGGTTATGCTGGTGTCTGAAAAGGTCAACAGGTTATGTTGTTGCTTGAAAAAAAGATCAATGGGTTATGCCAGTGTCAGAGGATGATCAACAGGTTATGCACCAGGTTATGCCGGTGTCTGAAAAGGTCAACAGGTTATGCTGTTGCCTGAAAAAGAGATCACTAGGTTATGCCAGTGTCTGGAAATGATCAACATGTTACGCTGTTGTTGGGAGAGAAGATCACCAGGTTATGCCGGTGTATGGAAAGGTCAATAGGTTATGCTGTCGCCTGGAAAAGAGATCACTGGGTTATGCCAGTGTCAAGAAAAAAATCAACAGGTTAAGCTGTTGTCTGGAAAAGATAACCAGGTTATGCTGGTGTCTGCTAGGGAGTGGGACCCTATGTTGGAAGAATCATCGGGTTATGCCGGCATAAACTAGGGAGTGGGACCCTATGTTGGCATCAACTAAGGACTGGGATATCCTAGGTTGGCATCGAGTTATATCAGCATCAGGTTATGCTGGCATCAACTAGGGAATGGAGACCCTATGTTGGCATCAACTAAGGACTGGGATATCCTAGGTTGGCATCGAGTTATATCAGCATCAGGTTATGCTGGCATCAACTAGGGAATGGAGACCCTATGTTGGCATCAACTAAGGAATGGGATATCCTAGGTTGGCATCGAGTTATGTCGGCATCAGCTTATGCTGGCATCAACTAGGGAGTGGAGACCCTATGTTGGCATCAAATAAGGAATGGAATATCCTATGTTGGCATCAACTAAGGAATGGAATATCCTATGGTGGCATCAAGTTATGTCGGCATCAGGTTATGCTGGCATCAACTAGGGAATGGAGACCCTATGTTGGCATCAACTAAGGAATGGAGTATCCTATGTTGGCATCAACTAGGGAATGGAGACCCTATGTTGGAATCAACTAGGGAATGGAGACCCTATGTTGGAATCAACTAAGGAATGGAATATCCTAGGTTGGCATCGAGTTATGTCGACATCAGGTTATGCTGGCATCAACTAGGGAATGGAGACCCTATGTTGGAATCAACTAAGGAATGGAATATCCTAGGTTGGCATCGAGTTATGTCGACATCAGGTTATGCTGGCATCAACTAGGGAATGGAGACCCTATGTTGGCATCAACTAAGGAATGGGATATCCTAGGTTGGCATCAGCTTATGCTGGCATTAACTAGGGAGTGGAGACCCTATGTTGGCATCAACTAAGGAATAGAATATCCTATGTTGGCATCGAGTTATGTCGGCATCAGGTTATGCTGGCATCAACTAGGGAATGGAGACCCTATGTTGGCATCAACTAAGGAATGTAATATCCTAGGTTGGCATCAAGTTATGTCGGCATCAGGTTATGCTGGCATCAATTAGGGAATGGAGACCCTATGTTGGCATCAACTAAGGAATGGAGTATCCTATGTTCGCATCGAGTTATGTTGGCATCAGGCTATGCTGGCATCAACTAGGGAGTGGAGACCCTATGTTGGAATCAACTAAGGAATGGAATATCCTATGTCGGGAAAGGTGTAGCTAGGGATTGGAGACCCTATACCACTTTAGGTTTGGACTGTTTTCAACATCATTTTCTTCTTTTCTTTTCTTTTCATTTTATTTTGAGTGAATGCGGGAAAGAATTTTGGAGAAAATTTCCCTTTTTGGAGTTGTTGCTGCAGAGCCGCTTCTAGCTCTTGCGCCTTTCTTTTGGTTACACCTACATTTTGTGAGGTTATTTTTGAGTTACACCTGTTTACTTCAAACAAAGAACAATTTGTTAGTTTGAAACGGTGGTTGGTTTTGCGGGCTTTATTTTCAACAACTTGATCTCAGTTCTTTTGACGAAGATCTCAACCACTTGCTTGCTTGCTAGGGATTGGGTTTCATCTCTAATCCCGGTGATTTTGCCTTTCTGGATGGCGATTGTTCACGTGGGATCCAACATCATCATTTTGTTTTGCCTTTCACTTTTGACTTGTTTTTCTTTTGGATTTCAGAGCATCGGGGGGAAGTTTTGGCCCCTCAACTTTTGCTGCAACGCTTAGTCTCGTGGGACTTAACCTTTCCAACTTTATTTCGCCTTTATTGGACTTTCATTTCTGACTTTTCTTCCAACTTTAATTTTAGGGAATTTGGAATATTTCGGCTTTTCAAACCTTGCCGAGATGGTTAGGCACATGGGACTCAACCTTTCAATTTCATTCGCCTTTATAGGAACTTCAATTTGATTTTCTCCATTCAAGGGTTTTGAGTTTGAAGCATCGGCCTCTATGGCCAGTCGAGATCGACTCGATGCCCCTGACGAGGCTGAGTGCCTTTTGCATATTAGCCCGTGTTAAATAAGAGCCATGTAAATCAGTCTTGCCATCTTTTCTTTGCCTTAGTTTCGGAACAGAGTTAGACCGAAAGGGATTCAAAAGAAAAATAAATGACAGAATGGACAATGAATTTAAGCAAGAGGTGTCCCTTTCGGGGAAAGGAAAGAAGGACTTATCTGGAGTGCATGCGGACTTCAATGAACATGACATGCCTTTTGGACTGGATGCCTGATCCGTGTAAACCGTCTGACTCTCATAAATTCATCACAACTATTACCTCGAGATTGAGAAACCTTGCCCCGGACCGTTTCCATGTCAGTGACCAATTATCCTCTTTTCGATCAGTGGTGCCCTTTGCGGGTTTTCACCGACTAACCTCTCTCATTTCTCTTCTTATCGTCGCCTCACGGTGCCCGTGTGGGTTTTCACCGATGAGACTCTCTCATTTTCATTTCTCTTCTTACCGTCGCCTTACGGTGCCCGTGTGGGTTTTCACCGATAAGACTCTCTCATTT
This sequence comes from Nicotiana undulata, assembly GCA_005239495.1. NCBI lineage: Eukaryota > Viridiplantae > Streptophyta > Magnoliopsida > Solanales > Solanaceae > Nicotiana > Nicotiana undulata. The sequence goes on from ML298929.1 coordinate 107,486, forward strand.
CAATTTCTTTCATTTGCTTGTATTAGATCCAAACAACTGTATCCTCCAATTTTGGACATCTTTGCTGATTGATCGGAAGGACTTGAACAGGATTTGGGGTAAAAAGAATTTGGACTGAATTCCAACTTTGGAACCTTTCAGGCGAAAACATCGCCGAACCATTATAACTTCTGCCCCAGTTTCACTTTTGGGGAAATTTGGATTTTTATTTTGGTGTGACTGAACTCCAGGGAGAGGATGCCTACGTATCCTTTCGGAATCAAGTCAAACGTAGTTCAGGAAACTTTTGTTTTTGTTTTTGATTTTTGTCATGTTTTTCCCCTGTTTTGTTTTGTTTTCTCTTTTTTTTTTCATTTCATCATTTTTGTTTCTTTTTCCTCTTTCTTTTTCATTTTTTTTTTCATTTTTCTACATTTTTTTCTTCTTGTTTTCCAATAACACTTTCGGGTTCCAAAAAGGGTAATCAAAGAAGAGTAACCGGCTCAAAGGGTTTGCAAAAGGGTTAATAGTGTTTGGGTAGCGAGAATGAAAGCCTTCGTCATCCCAACTGGAGAACATTTGAAAATATATGGAGGATCAAATATAGTACCTTTTGACTGCACCTGCGTTGACAGTTGTTTCAGGGACATTTTCTTTGAGCCCCAAGTATAACGCACTCTTTTGGCAGTACTCTGGTTGCAATGCATGTACCTTTCCAATTTGAACCAATTTTCCTTTGGCTGTTCCGATTCATTGTTTTATTTCCTTGACCTAACTTCATTTGCATTCTGATTCTTGATTCATTTTTTCGAAGTCTGACAGGGTTTTAGGATGTTTTGACTGCACCTGCTTTGACAGTTATTTCAGGGACATTTTCTTTGATGTATCCCAAGTACAAATGCACTCTTTTGGCAGTAGTACTGTATGGACCTTTTCAATCTGAACCAATTTTCCTTTGGCTGCTCCGATTCATGGTTTTATTTCCTTAACCCAAACTTCATTTGCATTCTGATCATTGATTCATTATTTCGAAGTCTGACAGCGTTTTAAGATCTGGGCATGAAGTCTGCAAGCATGTCGAGTTATTGAAATCTGCATTTAAACATAACTAAAAGTAGAGTAAGAAAAGAGACAAGATTAATAAAAGAGACATTCTTGGAAAATGAAATATTAATTCCATTTGATGATTTTTTTTAATTTGATTTTTTTTTGATTTTTTTTTGAACAAAGATAGAAGGGTTTACATCGGAAAGTAAGACAATAAAGTAAAACATCCGGATCACCCCTGAGATAACCCAGACGCAGAAAGGATAGCAAGACTGGCTACCGAGACTCCCATCTGATGGGGGAAACTTTCAGGCTTGACGACCATTTTTTTAGATTTTCTTCTGTCTCGGCAATGGCTGCAATGCCTTTCAGTGCCGGATCAAATTCTTCATCTTCACAAATCATTCCGACTACTGGCCCAGTGTGAGCAGGCATGGGATTGTTTATCATATTAGGGTCTTCTTCATCCCTAAACACTATTGCTTGGACCTCGATGAGGTCTTTCACTGCTCTTTTTAAAGTCCAACAATCTTCAGTGTTATGCCCCACTACTACTGAGTGGTATTCACATCTAGCATCAGCTCGGTGCGAGGGGGACTCGGGGTTCGGCTGGTTTGGGGCCACTGGCTGCAACAGACCTATCCTGACCAACTTTTGGAACAAGCTAAAGTATGATTCACCAATAGGGGTGAACTGATTCTTTTTGAAAGGCTCTCTTAGGCGAGGAATGTATTGGGAAACATTTGATTGAGGATTATATGGAGCTTGGTAAGGATGGACATTTCTGGGAAGTGGATCTTAGTTTTGGGTATAATGTTGTGGCCGGGGATGTGGCTGAGTGTTCATTACTGCATAGGGGAGGGGGAACATAGCATAGGCTACTTCCTGATGAGGATAATAACGCTCTGAAGCTCTGGGAAATGGGCCTGGATATTCCCGAGGTCGTCGAGAATTCCTAGGGCCTGAAGCCATCATGGCTCCCTCTTCTCTCCCGTTTCTATTCATCAAACCCACCGAACCATTCTAAACGGCCTGTGATGTGGCCTTAAAAGCAGATTGACTCAAGATTCAGCCCGTTTTCAAACCATTTTCGACCATCTCCCCAATTTGATAGCTTCAGCGAATGGTCTACCCATAACAGACATCATGTTCTGGAAGTAGTCCGCCTCCTGGGCCTGTAGGAAGACTGTAACCATTTCTGCTTCGTCCATTGGAGGCTTTACGCGGGCGGCTTGCTCGCGCCATTTGACAGCATATTCGCGGAAGCTTTCCACAGTTTTCTTTTTCAAATTGGACAAAGAGTTCCTTTCAGGAGCAATGTCCACATTATACTGGAACTGGCGGCCAAAGTCTTGGTCCAAATCATCCCACACATGCCAATGGGTAATTTCTTGATCCGTGTACCATTCGGAAGCGATCCCGGTGAGGCTTTCTCCAAAGTAGGCCATTAACAACTCTTCCTTTCCACCATCACCTCTCAGCTGGTTACAACATCGTTTCAAGTGAGCAATCGGGTCTCCGTGCCGGTCATATTTTTCAAACTTTGGCGTCTTGAAGCCAATTGGCAGGTGAACATGTGGAAACATGCATAAATCGGAGTAGGAGAGACTCTTCTGATCTGTATGTTCTTTAATCTTTGCTCTAGGCTTCTCATTTTCCGAGCCATTTCTTCCTGCTCGGGGTTTCTCATTGTTCTTTGTTGACCCATGGGTGACTCATATTGTGGGTGCTGAGGGTAAGAGTTTGGCTTGGGCACTGTAGGATGTGCCGTAGTGAAGACTGGTGGTGCAACAAACATTGCTGGTTGTGTCCTTGAATCCGACGCCTGTGGGTGATCCACAAAAGGCATTTCGGGGCCATTAGACGGCATTAGAGGGTGCCCATATGGGATGAGTGAGTTGGGCACAAGGATGTTGGAAAGCCCATTTGAACTGGAGATCAACTCAGGAAAACCAGGAATTGCACTTGGCGGTTCCCTACCGTTAGACCAGGCGTCCCACATTTTCAACATGCGGCGACGCAACATTCTGTTTTCTTCAGCAGTTGTTGATTCAGGCTGCGGAATAACCGATGTCGGGCTATCCTCAGGACCGATGATTGGCAGATTGCTTGCGGAGGCCATCTCTTCCTTTGGAACTTGTGAAGGACGATAAGTCAGACTACCAACAAAACCAACCACGTAAATATGACCTGTCTTATTTGCACACACAACAACCTGGTTAATTGGAGACATTTAACACATAGAAAATCGCATATTGGGATGCAATGCACCTAACAGTTAAATGTTTATACCATGTGTTTGAACGGTTGTGTGTTTCATTCCGGCCTTTAAATGTCTCTTTCCAATTTTGTCTCTCCATTTTTTTTTCGTATCTCGATTTCTTTTCTTTCTCTTTTTGTTATTTTCGCTCTTTGTTTTTCTCAGTTATTTTGTGACTCTTTTTTTCTCTCCTTTTTCACTTTCGTTTCACTCAATTTTATTTTTCTCTTTTTTTTTCTTATTTATTTTTTCACTCAATTTGTTTATAGCTATGATCGAATCCGATGGAGATTGCCTACGTATCATAACGCCGCATGAATCAGATCTTGCGTAGTTAGGGAAGATTGAGAATGGAGTAAATAAAGCTAACTCTTTTTTGAATTTCGTTTATTTTTTTTTTTTGAATTTTGAAAGAAAGTATTTTTGGCTCTTTTTTTTTTTAATGAAGAAAGACTTCTAAAAGCAAGAAAAATATTTTTTTTTGGATTTGATTTGATTTTTTCTTTGAAAATTTTGAAATGAAGACTTCTAAAGAAGAAAAAAAATATTTTGAATTTTTTTGGATTTTGTTCTGATTTTTTTAGAATTTTTGGAAGAAACACTTCTATAGAAGAAAGAGAATATTTTTTTTTTTGATTTTTGATTTACTTTTTTTTTGATTTTTTGGGAAAAATACTTCAAGATAAAGAAAAAAGTATTTTGGATTTTGATTTTTGATTGATGATTTTTTTAATGAAAATTTTGAGATAAAGACTTCTTAAAGAAAAGAAAATATTTTTGGATTTTCGCTTTTTGATTGTTTTTGGTTTATGGGCAAAATACTTCTAAAAATGGTGAATTTTTTGAATGAAAGACTTCTAAAAATTCTTTTTTCTTTTATTTTGAACTTTGGGAATTTCAAAAGTAAGAAAAAAATATTTTTGTTGAATTTCAATCGTTTCATCATCTTTTTTATTTCGTTTAAGAATAAAGATTTTTTCTTTTTGGATTTTGAATGTTGCCTCTACATTTTCAAAAGAGGTATTCTTAAAGTAAGACAAAGATTTTGGATTTTTTTTTTGGAATAATATTTCTGAAGGATATATTTGATTTTGAGTATTGATTGATTTTTATTTCCTATTTTTAAAAATTTGTCTAACATGTGAAAGACTATGGAAAGAAGGAAAATATTCTTTCTTTTTGGGTTTAAAATCCTTTTCCTTTTTCTTATTTGTTTGGGATTTTCTAAGGAGGGATTTAAAGAAAAATATTTTTTAATTTTTTGAAAATTGTGGGTCTCAAAGAAAGACTTTTCTAAAGGAGGAAGGAGGAAAATATTTTTGAGATTTGTCTTTTTTTTTTTGAAAATATTTTTGGGATTTTGATTTGATTTGTCTTTTTTTTTTTACAAATGAAAAATATTTTTGGGTTCTAAAACTTTTATGTTTTCTTTTATCTTTTATTTGTTTGGAATTTTCTAAGAAAATACTGCTAAAGAAGGAATTAAAGGAAAATATTTTTATTTTTTTGGATTTTTTTAAATAATGGGGTCGGGACCGAAGAGGTTTGCCTACGTATCTCACATCCGGTGAGAATCAGACATGCGTAGTTCGGCCAGTTTCGACATAACTAAAGAAAAAATGATTTTGACTTATTTTGAAAATTTCTTCTCATTTTGGCTCATTTACGACTATTTTGAAATTCTTTTTCTCCCCATTTTCAATTATTTTGAAATCCTTCTTTTTCCGGAAAGTTTTGACAGAGTTTCGAGGTATTTTTCAAATATCAGGTTTTTTAACGCTGGTAAATTTCTATCTTTCCTCACTCTTGCTTTTTCTATTGTTTTTCTTTCCTTCTTTTAGCCGGTCAACAACAAACCGAGACAAATAATGCACATATAGCAAGTAGGATGCATCAGGATGGTCTTTTTGTTTCATGTACACCTGTCCTAGACGGACCCAACCCCTGTGTTGAGTCCCCTAAGTCAAAATGCACAGGATGCAGATAATCGTTCCTACTAGGGATCCGTCATGAGGTTTTGTCATTCTAGGGTTTAAACCTGGGGTTTTGTTCTAGACCTTGGCTACCCGAGCAGACAACTCGAGTCGGGGTGGCAGCGACGTACCGGTAGCACGAAAGGCTATCCGACCTAGTGGCTAGTCCATTCCCATATTTCTTACTTGGTATGACCTCTAACAGAAAGGCGGGCCACGCGAACGTGTGCACCAATTTTTAGAAGACTTAGAAGGGAGGCGTAAGAAGACAGTTTAAATATAGTTCAAATGAATATCAAAGCGGTAAATAAATATCAATTAGCACATTGAGCGCACAAAAATACAGTAATATCACAATTCAACAAAGCCAAGTAAAATCACATAAAAAGCATGAATTCTTTAACCCTGAACCAGAGATTCTGGATTCTTATCCCCAACAGAGTCGCCAGAGCTGTCACACCTCATTTTTCACCGGTAAGGGTAGTGATGGAGTTTTTCCACTTTAAGTGACATTATTCAATTTTTGGGATTTATTTTATTCAGAGTCGCCACCCGGATTTTTACGGTGTTCCGGGACACCATTTATTTATTAAAAATCCCAAAACCATGGAATTTTGACTCTGTTCCAATTGTCTGCGAACCAGAAATCCGGGTAAGGAATTCTGTTGACCCGGGAGAAGGTGTTAGGCATTCCCGAGTTCCGTGGTTCTAGCACGGTCGCTTAATGATTAAACTTGGCCTAAATTGTTTTAATTATTGCTTTTATACCTATGTGCATTTTTTCTATATTTATCGCTTCTAATTATTCAACTACTTGTTTTTAAAGAATTATTTTAAGACGGGTTACGTATGCGTATACTTGTTTAGTTTGGCGCGTCAAGAATCATGTCAAGCGTACGTGTACACAATTCACAACACTTAGTTTATTTAAGAAAAAAGTTTAGTCAAAGCCCGCGAACGCGTACCTTGGTTTTGTTTTGAAAATCGGCGTTTAAATCATGTCACGCGCACGTGTACACGATTTGTCACACTTAATTATTTAATAAAAAACTCAGCCAAAGTCGCGTGAACGTGTATCTTGACTTATTTTGAAAATTGTAATAATGTTACGCGAACGTATACACAATCACGATGATAGATTTAAATGTATGGCTCAAGTTTTATACCACACGATCCTTACATGTATCTATGCCCCATTTAAACTCCAAACAACCAGGTTCTTACCATCCCATGGACCAAATATCTTAGCTAATACTCTATTTTATAATCCAGCCCCCTATAAATTAAACCCAGGTCCAAACTTACCCTTCAAATCAGTCCATCTTAAAACGCCGAATCTCTTAAATAATCACAATCTGTTCTTGAACATCTTCATTTAAGCAACTAGTTCTTCATGAAACTTTTGAGCTTCCTCCAAATTATATTAAACTAATAATGTACAATAAAAAATTCAAGCCTTAACTATTCATGGAACTAATTTTCCTATAAACCTGACCACTAAAGATAAATAAATTATTTTAAGAACACTAGCCAAGAGCAGAAAGCTATTTTCATTTATGGATTAAAAGGAAACAAACATGCTTTTGCTAAAACTTTAAACCAACAAAAATGACAAAACTAATTTATGCCAAAATGAACAGAAAAAGAACAATCAGTACGTATGATCCACAACCTTTATGCAAATACCCATCATAAAAATTCAAACTGTATATTGATCAAGAATAAAGTAATGGATGAACCTCGTTTTGGCCTCTCACGAAATTGAACGAGAAAAAGAAAAGGAATATGATCGAAGCCCACCTCACCGGAAACCTTAATGAACCTCGTCGTCAACTCGAACCTGACTCAAAATCAATTGTCCACTGCTTTGAGGAAGAACAACAATGGTTTTAATGGTGTTTTCGTTGCATTTTTCAGATGGATTTTAATAGCCATGTGTGTGTGTGTGTGTGCGTCTGTGATTTAAAGGTTAGGATGGAGGAATTGTGGCTGCTCAATGGAGGAAGGGTGTCACGACCCCAAAAACTAACAGGCCGTGATGACGCCTATCGTGGAACTAGGCTAGCCAACCATCACATTACTATGCATTTTTTCAATTTTAACAGTTCACAATATAACAATAAGCAAGCAACCATAGCATAAAATAATATAATTAAGTCTTAGCGTCCCCATAATATTCTAAACAAACCTCCCAAGAACTGGAGTCAATAGTCATGAGCATCTAAGAATGAATAAGCCTACCTCTTCTAAAAACTATAATATATGTCTCCGAATCAATTGATGAAAACATAATTAGGAAGGGAAGTGGAGAAGATGTGGACGCTAGACAGCTACCTCGAATCCCGTGAAATCCGCTAACGAACAAGCAAAAACCGCTACTGCTCCAGACCGTCACCTGAATCTATGCACAGAGGCACATGGAGTCTTTATGAGTACGCCAACTCAGTAGTAATGACAAGAAATCGCAGTCCGAGAAATATAAAGCACACAAACAGATACACCATTTCACAACAACCAGTAAAACATCACGTCACCAAGTAGTATTCAGCAATTTCCTAAGTTCGAAATCAGTTTCCAGAAAACCTTTGAGAACAAGTAAATATCGATATATATCAGTGAAATCCTCAGTAAAAATCAGTTTGAAAATGAAGTAAATCATAGTTCGAAAACATAGTAAAATCATCATGAAACTGCCCCTCAGACCCAAATAATTTCTCGGAACAGATGCCCTCAGGCATTCCCTCAATAACTCAGTATAAATCATCACTCAGTATAAGCCCCGCGGGCAATCATCATCACTCAATCGATACCGGCGCTCACTGGGGGTGTGTTACAGACTCCGGAGGGGCTCCTATGACCCAAACGCTATAACATCATAAGGCCTGAAAGCTTTCTCACCTCTTTCATAAGGCCTGGAAGCCTCCTCACCTCTCCGTCGCTCACTGGAAATGGGCTCAGACTCCGAAGGGTCTCCTACAACCCAATCGCAATAACAACATAAGTCCTGGAAGCCTCCTCACATCACTCATAAAGCCTGGAAGCCTCCTCACATCACTCATAAGGCCTGGAAGCCTCCTCACATCACTCATAAGGCCTGAAAGCCTCCTCACATCACTCATAAGTCCTGGAAGCCTTACTCAGTGAGACACTCTCAATTTGCCCTTAGGCCATAAACAAACCGGGTTCTCGACCCAAAACAATGTTTCATTTTCTTCAATAAATAGTATCAAAATACTCTGAGTATCAAAACAATATATCAGGAAAAGACTGAGTGTAATTCACAACATATCAAGTGAGTAAACACAGTAAAACAGTCCCCCAAGGGGTAAATAGATCGGCACTAGGCCCCAAACACGGCTTACAACCCAAATCATATCATAATAAAATCATATTAATTAAGCATAAGCTTAGAAATCGGTTTCGCAACTCAACAGTCGCCTAAATAGGGAATGTTTCTCCAAAGTTTCAATCCTTGCATTTCAAAACCCGTGAAAGGGTGCGTAGTCCGGGGTTTCATACCCTTAGGACAGGATTTCAAGACATTACTTACCTCAAAACTAGCCCGGAATTATTCCACAATGCGCTTGCCTCTCGAATCAACCTCCGAAGGCTCCAAATCTACCAAGTTTAGATTTTTATCATCAATATATGCTTAAGGAACGAATTCCAATTGAAAAATATCAAATTTAACTCAAAAATCCGAAACTGGTCAAACCCGACCCCCGAGCTCGCATCCCAAAATTCAGAAATTTTTATACAAAAGTGTTCTTCGTCCTCCCACGAGTCCGTACATATAAAGAACACCAAAATCGGAGTTCGTTTGACCCCTCAAATCGACCCCTAAAGGTCTCATAATCTCAAGCCCTAAAACCCAATTTTTCTACTGATTTTCCATGAATTTACACTGGTTCTATGCCCCATAATCACCCATAATCGAGTTTTAATGACTAGAACACTTACCTCTATGAAGAACAAGAATTCACTATTCAAAAACCCTTCAGAAGCCTCAAACCCGGATGAAATATTGAGAAAGATGGATAAAATTCGTGAAAGTTGGGTTTTTATACCTTCTGTCCAGTGATCTCGCACCTGCGATCACCTACTCGCACCTGCGGCTTCGCAGTTGCGATGCTCCTTCCGCACCTGCGATCTCCCCTGAAGTCTCCCAATTCCGCACCTGCGATGCACCTTCTGCACCTGCGACCTCGTAGGTGCGACAAATTCCTCGCACCTGCGGACCACTCCCCACTCAGCCAAATCTCGCACCTGCGGAGCCCAGTCCGCTCCTGCGAAACCACACCTGCGGCTCCCTTTCCGCAGGTGCGAAAACACCAGCAACAACAATGTGCAGATTCACCAAAATCACTCCAAACTTCCCGTTAACCACCCGAAACCATTCCGAGCCCCTCGGGACCCCAACCAAACTTACTAACATGTCCCATAACATCATTCAAACTTAGTTTCACCCTCAAAACACCAAAACTAACATCAAAATACCAAGTTCGCATCGGATTCAAGCCTAAGAACTTCGAAAATTCTAAAATCCACCAATGGCGCCGAAACTATCCAAAACAACTCCGATTGCCCTGAAATTTTGCGGAAAAGTCCAAAATGACATTACGAACCTGTTCCAACTATCTGAATTCCATTCCGACCCCGATAGCCTATTTTCCACTACCGTTCGGAAATCGCCAAAAACTAACTTTCGCCAATTCAAGCCTAATTCTATACCGGACATCACAAAATTATTCTGAACACACTCCTAACTCCCAAATCACCTAACGAAGCTATCTGAGCCATAAAATCCGCATTCCGAGGTCGTTTACCAATAAGTCAACTCTCACTTGACTTTTTCCTCATTTTAAGGCTATTTTAAAGGCTAAATGACTGAACTCTCGCTACAACCATTCGATTTCAAGCCTACCAACTCTAATACATCAAATATAGTATAATCATTCTATAACAAGTCAATAACAACAACTATAATGCAGGTTCTACGTAACGACAGACCGGGTCGTTACATTCTTCCCCTCTTAAACAAACGTTCGTCCTCGAACGTGCCTAGAGATGTTCCAACACCACCAAAAATTGCAGTGTAACCTTCCATGCACATATTTGGAGGTGATCCCACGTCACCCTACCCCATCTAGGTCTGATAACACAACATAGCTAAAATTTCATTATCAAATCCTGACCCATAAACCTTAAAACCAAGTTTCCATTTCTGAAATAATTTACTAGTTCAAATTTCCACGACTATAAGCTGAAATAGTCTGAACATACTGTATCAAACCATATCCGTAACCCAAGATGAAATCACATAATATACCGCGTGGCTCAACCACTCATAACGATAACTCCTAACCACAATAGCTGTTCAACAACTCAATACCGGTACATACCCTCTTATCAAACCATGCCTCGCTCTAACACTTCCATATACTACTGATGATGAAAGAAACACGTACAAACCAACAACCATTCATCCGATCAGTATCAATGCCAGCCAGTGCCATAACTTGTGCACTCAATAACTACATACCAAGAGCTCAATTCATTAAACAAAGAAGACTCACACGAGAGGACTATCCTGCCCTAACACTTACCATTATTACATCATGCTAAAAGCCTAATACGCATCGTGAAACCATATCACACAAATCCGACACCAAGGATCATACCTCAACCTAACTGAGCTGCAAAGCGTGATACCTTCCAACCCCTGGACCACATGACATACTCCAAGCCACCTTGCTCAAAATCAATAACCATGCAAAATTCGACGTCAATTACTCAAAATGCATTGCCGTAACCATGGGGAAATCGGACGATACCATGCCACCCAAATCAGAAAGAACATAACCAACACGTCTCAACCATGCAACACCCAATTACTTACCTTACTCAAATCTCGCTATAAAGCCCGGATAGAACTACATCCTGTGCACATATATAACCAACAATCACAACTCCTCGAAACACCGAAAGGTAACTCATAGACCACTCCGAAACACGAATAAGCTCAGTGACAATCAAATGGTACATCCCTCAACAATAGCAATTTGGGGTCAACAATCTCGACCCGGTGTAGAACACACACCCATACTGGCCTACCAATGAATCTAAGTACTATTTCTCTCTGAAATTTCATAGTGGCCGAGTCATAGCATATACTAACACCTGACTAGATTTGCTCGCATCCTCATTGTGATGATCCAAGGGGTCATTTTATGAATTTAGACTCCGTTCTAGGCTTATTAGCCATAAAAAGATTAATTTTAACTACCTCGATTTGTGTGCACAGTCCGGGCCTAAAACCGGAAAGCTTTTATGTTAAAATATAAGAAACAATAATTTTTAGAATTACAAAATTTGGTGTTAGTTGACTTGAGTCAACATTTTGAGTAAACGGACTCAAATCTGTGTTCCGACGATCTCGAAAGGTCCGTAGTAAAATATGGGACTCAGGCGTATGCCCGAAAATGAATTCCGAGGTCCCAAGCCTTAGAAATCAATTTTTGAAAGAAATTATTTTGCTGAAATATTTATGAAATAATGAAAAGAATTAATGGTTGAAGTTATTGGTATAGGGCCCGTATTTTGGTTCCGGAGGCCGGTACAGATTTGTTATGTTATTCAGGCCTTGCCTGTGAAATTTGGTAAAATACGGAGTTCGTTTGACGTGATTCGGACATCTGGTTGAAAAGTTATGAACTATAAGTGTTCTTGAGGAAAATAATGAGTTTTGAGGTTTAATTCGTTGTTTTACATGTTATTTTCATGATTTGATCGAAGGAGAAAGTCCATATTATGCTTTTAGACTTGCGTGCATGTTTGATTTAGAGCCCCGAGGGATCGGGTGAGTTTCAAATAGGTTTGGGTTGTGTTGCGCTCGTTCTTTCTTATGTTTTGACGTCGTTTCTTCAAGCATAAATGATATCATATTGAACAAATGAGCTCCGATTTATGTTTTGAATGAAGTATTAGATCCGTATCATAATTACGGACCCGTAGCAAAAGAATCATCGAATGTGGACATCGTATGAGAATTTTATTGCCATTTTACCAAGGTTGCCCAGATTTTTCAGGTTAATTACGAGTTTGCCCCTCACGGCGTATTAAAAAACCTGCACTATTTGCAAATCTTAAAACCTACATATCTCTTTCATTATAAGGTCAAATCGAGTGATTCAAAAGCCTAAATTCATTATAATTTCACAAGGAAGCCATTGGACACAAGAAAATCGAGTTTAGGGATCGTTTGGCACGAGAAACGATACAGAATAGCTGACAAAAAAATAAATACAAAACGGGTAGACTTCTTCTTCTTCAAATTTTCGAACCCCACAGCCCTAGGAACAAATTTCTTCACCAAATATCATCCCCAAGTCATAGGTAATCAATTCTAAACTTTACTCCTTCAATTACCTATTATTTTTCATCACTTTTAAATCAAAAACTAAGAATTTTCATGGTAAAAATTGAGGGTTTGGGTAGAATTAGGGAATTTTATAAAAATCGAATCTTTACCTCGAATTGAGGTCGGATTTCGAAATTAATTGTATATTTGGGTTCGTGGGTGAATGGATAAACGTAAATTGGTACGAACCCCGAGTTTAGACCAAGCGGGCCCGGGGTTGGGTTTTCACTTTTTTTTATAGAAAACTTAGGAAAAGTTATATTTTTCAATAAAGTTAGTTCCTTTAGTATTAGTTAATGATATTAAGTTAATTGTGATTAGATTCGAGCAAGTTAGAGGTGAATTCAAAAGGAAAAGCAATAATTGAGCAGTGAGTGACCTGCGGAATTGAGGTAAGTGTTTGGCCTAACTATAGTTTGAGGGAATTGGACTCCCCACTTGTTTGCTATGTGAATTGCATGGGTGTGGTGTATAGGTGTGGTGACGAGTATCTATGCACCACCCAAATCGTTTGTTAAACATGATCCCCTTTCCCGTTCCCACTTATTTGATCATTGTTTTAACTGTTACATGTTCATTATTGTTTCTATGACTATTTGGCCTTGTTGAATTGTTGTTAGTTATCGTTGTGACTATTTGGAAAGAGTATTGGTTGTTTGAGTTGGTTCCATTGTCATATAAACATGGTTGAGAGGTTTGGTATTGTTTTTATGAAATAAATATATATATTTTGATATTCCTGTTGGTTTCATGGTTGAGAGGTTTGGTATTGTTTTTATGAAATAAATATATATATTTTGATATTCCTGTTGGTTTCATGGTTGAGAGGTTTGGTATTGTTTTTATGAAATAAATATATATATTTTGATATTCCTGTTGGTTTCATGGTTGAGAGGTTAGTGATGAGGTTATAAGAAAAATTCATTTTATTATTTATAATTGTTGAGGTTTGCGTGTTTATTGGGTTTCATTGATTTATTTCCAATTGTTGTTGTAAGTGTGTTAAAGATGTTGGTTGTTCTCTTAAGTTTATCATAGTATATAAAGACTGAGCTAGATTGACAGCGTTACGATGTGTACTTATATTCTGGTTGGTTTTATTGTGAAATGTTATTGGTTAAATCTTACGAGGTATATGATCTTCTGTTTGAAATTGGGGAAGTAATAGTATTTTGAAAGGCTTGGCCTGAATCGTGAAAGTCAAAATAAATAAATAAATATATATGATTGTGATAAGGGTGGACAAGATGAATAAATATATATGACTGTGATAAGGGTGGACAGGAGAAATAAATATATACGACTGTGATAAGGGTGGACAGGAGAAATAAATATATATGACTGTGATAAGGGTGGACATAAGAATAAAAATATATGACTGTGATAAGAGTGGACAGGAGAAATAAATATATATGACTGTGATAAGGGTGGAC
>ML298933.1:0-19243 GCA_005239495.1 Nicotiana undulata
CACAACATCACAACATCACAACACGGCATGTCCCCTCGTGTGTATATAATAAATATCAATCGAAACGGCATGTCTCCTCGTGCATATATAACAATATCAACACTTGGCACGACATGTCCCCTCGTGCATATCAATAACATCACCCCTATTCCTTACCAGAACACTATAAATATCAATGGCAAGGTAAGTTCAATATAATAGAAATACAAGACAATAATGCTCAACGAGGGGGTACATATCAATATTAAACACACAATTGTCCGGCAAGGGTCTCAACTATACCAATCTCAACAGAGTATCTTTGACAACACATATTCATCCTCAACAACAATTTACGTCTCAATCTTTCACCACAACCAACAACATACTTTTACAAATAATGACAATTTCATAATATAAAAGACATGGAAGAAAAGCTACGATTACTATCATGTTAGACTCACGGTCATGCTAGACTCTCATCACATAGGTACTCGTCACTCTACCTATGCAACGAACATGATTAACAAGTAAACACGTAGCAAACAATACCTATTCCCTCACCGAAGTTAGGCAAGTCACTTACCTCGGGTCCAAAATAGAGCGATCAACCCTCTAACACCGCCTTTCCTTTATAATCCGGCTCCAAAACGATATTATCTAGACATATTCAACGCAAGTATATCAATAATGACTCAATAACTCAAACCCATAGCCTAATTACCCATTTCTAATCATTCTTCCTAAAATTCCAAAATTTGACCCCGGGCCCACGTGGTCGAAACTCGAGGTTCGGACCAAAACTCGATCACCCATATCCCCAAGATTAAGAATATATAATTTGTTTTAAGATTCGACCCCCAAATTGGGGTTAAATCACCCAAAAATCCCAAAACTTAGGTTCTACCCAAAAGCCCCAATTTTCTAATTGATTTCATGAGTTTAAGCCTAGGTTTCTAGTGATTAGTGATGGATAATGGAAGAAAACGAGGTTACGAAGTTTACCCGAGTAGCAATGGAGGAAAATGGACTCAAGGCTCGCTAATGGAGGTTGGGGATGGAGGAGAGGGCTGAACTTTGAAGAATTCCCGTGCAAGTGTTCTGTTTTGGACTTAAGAATTAAGAATTAACTGGGCGATTTTCGCACCTGCGGAAGGAGGTTCGCACCTGCGGTATCGCAGGTGCGAAAAAATGATCGCACCTGCGGATTTGGGCCAGCCCAGAAATGGCCGCTCCTGCGGAAAAGAATCTGCTCTTGCGGAGGCCGCTCCTGCGGGATTTGGTCGCCCCTGCGGGAAAACTCGAGCCTGCGATGGCCAGGACCGCGCCTGCGGACTGTGGGTAAAGGACTGAGGATCGCACCTGCGAGGCTGGGACCGCAGGGGTGGTCCTGCACCTGCGGCTGGGCAACCGCACCTGCGGTCACACCAGCTGCTGTGCACCAGCAGTGGTTTTTGGCCTCGCGCGGGGTCTGGGAGGCACATGGGCCCACCCGAGCCCCCGTCCAAATATACCAACAAGTCCTAAATCACTAAGCGGACTCGCTTGAACTTTCGGAACACGAAAAACAACAGCGGAACTCGAAATCAAACCCCGAAACTTATTTAATAAATCTTAAGAACTTTAAAATTCTAGAATTCACTTCAATACGTCGAACCGGCCTAAACTGCTCGGAATGACTTCAAACTTTGCAGATAAGTTATACATGACACAACGGAACTATTCCCGATCTCGGAATTTCATTCGGACCTCGGGAACATAACATCACTTTCCAAGCCACATTTCAAATTCTTTAAAACCTCAAAACCTCATTTTTGATCCGAAACCACTCAATTCTCGCCCGTTTTACACCAAATTTTACAGATAAGACAAATAATATATAATAAATAATAAACCTGTTCCGGGCTCCGGAACTATAATACGGGCCCGGTAACACGGTTTTCACATAATTATTCATTTTCAAAATCCTTTATTATTTTCAGAAAACAATTTCTTTTAAAAATTCATTTCTCGGGCTTGGGACCTTGGAATTCGATTCCGAGCAGATGCCCAAGTCCCATATTTTCTTACGGACCCTACGGAACCGTCGAATCACGGGTTCGGGGTCTGTTTACCAGAAATGTTGACCAAAGTCAACTATATTCATTTATTAATTATCAAAACTCATTTTTTATCAAGCTTTCACATAATAGCTTCCCGGCTACACGCCCGGGTTGCGCACGCATATCGAGGTGAGACTAACGGAGGCTCTCGGAGTCTCGAAATACAGATATAGCTTAAATTATGTAAGATGACCTTTTGGGTCATCACATGAATGTTAGTCGATCGTGTAATTTTTCCAACTTGGCTTAAACTTAGGCCTCTCCAAAGGCCCCAAATCACTTATAATGTTCCTCGCACACTTATTATCATTTCCAATTAATATCCATCATATTAATAATCCTCATCTACACCTAAATAATATAATTAGCACACATCGACTTCTTATTAGCGCTTAATGAAACCAAGAACTTTCAACTTCTATATTCGATGCCGAAACCTATCAAATCAAGTCCGATTGACCTCACATTTTTCACACAAGTCATAAATGACATAACAAAGATATGAAAATTTTCAGAACTGGATTCCGACATTGATATCAAAAGTCAACATCCGGTCAACCTTTTAACTTTGAATTTCATTCTTTCAACTGACTTCGAAATACCTGAAAACCAAATCCGATGATTCACACATGTCATAATACATCTTAAGAAGACATTTAAGACTTCAAATAGTTGAAAGGAGTGCATATGTCCGAAACGACCGATTGGGTCGTTACAAGAGGGATCGAAAATATACAACCTACATAGTTGTTTGCCCTATTTCGGTAATGTAACAACACTTATGTTACTTTAGAGGCTCATAGACATGTGCGCGCTCATGTATAGTTATGGATAGCCTTGTCGACTGGTTTTTGTTGTATAATCTATCATGGCAGCCTTGTAGGCTCGTACATTATATATAGATTCATGACAGCCTTGTCGGCCTATGTTATATATGTTCATTTCATTATCTGTCATTGTTGGTTGCTTATGATTCATGTCTGTTATTTATGTTAATCACGTCGGCCCTTATAGATAATAACAAAGGTTAGATCAAATATACGTTCGTTCTCGACATGTATTGCCTGGGTGTGCTGCCCTCCAGTTTGGTTCGTGATATTATAACAATAATAAGAATTAATCTAAATAGCCACTCACCCGAGGATTTATAAAATGTGTATAACTGTGTACAATCAATTATATAACTATGTATATCGGCTAGAAAAATAAAAAGTGAACCCGACTGGATATTTGTGTAAAGATCCCTATAAATAACTCTATTTAATACTCCATCAATGATCATTAGCCTATAATAAAAGAAAAGGGTCCTTTTGATGTTGGCACACCCCTTGACAAAATACTAGCTCCTAGGAAAAAATAAGTATTTTGACTAAATTACTCTTAATTTTAATTTACATATTGTTAACTTGACACATTAGGATATGTCTATAAGGGAAAATTTGAAAAATTAAAGTTAATTCATTCTTGATTATAAAAAATGACCCTTATTTCGAACCAAAATGAAAAAATAAAAAAGTTACTTATAATGGACCGGAGGGACTAATATGATGTAACAACCCTTATAAAATAATAGTGTATAACTATCATGATACCTATATTAATTGGTGTATTGACTTAATGAATTTGAAAAATAATTTGGAATAAGTAATTAATGTAAGGGCAAAACAGAAAAAAATAATTTTTTTTTCTTGATATGCGAAAATGGACAAGTAAAAGTAAATATCTAATTTTAAAATAGTGGACAAGTAAAAGTGAACGCGTGGAGTAAAAATTTCGCCGTATTGTAATTAATTTGCTGAATTCATTAGAATTATATGTTATTATAGGCTATTCACTAGAATTATATGTTCCTGAGCCGAAAGTCTATTAGAAACAGTTTCTCTAGTCTCACAAGGTAAAGGTAAAGCCTGCGTACATTCTATTTTCCCCAGATCCCACAGTGTGAGATAATACTGGATAATTGTTGTATAAGCTATCTACCAATGGAGGACCACTAACCCATGGGCTGTGGACTCCCAAGACATGCATAGTAACTACTCTATAATACAACCAATATCATCAATATTCTCAAAGCAGAGATTGGTTCACAGATAAACTATTCAAAGCAATAGCAGCCAACAAACTAGGCGATGAAAGAACATGTTAATATAATGGTGTGCGATAAGATATCTTGTGTTGTTTTCTTCTATATCCGCCTTAAAAAATAAACTTATTAAAGTCAAAAATTTATTTATTTTGCATTAATATGGGTATAAAATGTTTAATCGGCGTTAATCAAAATAAGGTAGCAAATATAGATCAAGTGAAGAAATGCAAAAGGTAAAAATGACGAAAGAATTAGGTCAGCATGACAAAAGAAACATGAATCGATTGACTTGAATGATGATGTTGGAGAGTCAAATAATAATTAGTCCTATATTTATGGACTGGTATGAGAATATGATCTCGTTATATATTATGTTGGTGACTCCCTTCCATACGCAGATTTAGGATTTTAAAATATGGGTGTACTAGGGAAAAATTATTAAGTGAAAATCAATTTCAATCCCTTTGGATAAAGAACTCGGTATTTAACTAAGTGATCCATTCAGTATTTGTGGAGCATTGATGCCACATATAATATTAGATCAATTTTAGGAAATACATATATAAAATACTTAGTTTGATGAAGAAATCATGAGTTCACGTGCCCTATTAAATAATCTATAAATTTGCCATGCTCCCTTGGCACCAACTACGACTTTTTGTTTTTTCATCTGAAGTTTGGTATGGGCTCGATCAATCTGGATTCATGTCAAGAAATTTTATTTGGGAGTAAAGCTTAGTCTATCAAATGAGATTTCATATATAAGGCTCAAATAATTCAAGACCATTAATTTAAAATGTAAAAGAATTTCCCACTCTACTACAACTTCTGGGGTACCCAAGCAACAACTTGCCAGTAGGGTGCTTATCGGGCGAATCGAGCGGATAATTGTGTTTAACGGTTCGGCTTATTGGTTATTGGATTATAAATATAGCAATCCCCTAGCTATGCAATAAGATAACAAGCGAACTGGTATCAAATTAATAATTATCGGGCGATTATCAGACGGTTTATTGGCTAAACCAAATAGAATTTTTTTGAACAATCCTAGTCTTGTGAATACTAAACGGCAGAAATGCATAGTTCATTGGCTTTTATCATTTCAACTTACCATTCATATTCCTCAATACATTACGCAATGAAGACTTGTCATAGTTAAAAGAAAATAGTTAACCGCTCATATTATTCACTAAAAAATATGTTGGATAATAAACTTTTTAAAAAGCAGTTTATATATGGATAAGAACTATATTATCCATCTAGAAAATGAATAACTAATGAGTTTAACTTTTACATTAATAAAATTTCAAATTGAGTGGTTACTCAAGTCAGGGCAGTTTCAATGTTATGGCAAGTTAGTCTTGTATCTTCAAATTTAGCCCCCCCCCCTCCGCCCTTCCCCCTTCCCCCCTCCCCCTCCCCCCTCATTTTTAAACAATTATAGGTTTATGGGTAAAATAATATTTAGTACTTTTGATATAAAAGTAGAGTTTTTAATATAAAAAGAAAGATTTTTTTTAGATATATAAATAAAGTAATAACTTAACTTACTAGATGAATAGTTTTCTTAACATTTCAATTTTTCACCTTTTACTCTTTCATTAGATAACATGTAAAATATTTACCTTCTTCCTTAATTTATTTAGGTCAATCTTTCTCATTTTCAATTTCTTTATATTTCAGAAACCCTACATATTTTTTGTCTTTCTCTTTCATATTCTTACTTACCTTCTATCTCCAAGATTTTATTAGTTTCAGTGTTCAACAATATTTTTAAGCTTCCAATAGTTTTATATTTTTATTACTTTAAAATCAATAATTTCTCAAGAAAGATTATAAAATCAATCTTATAACTTTTTCAAAATGTTCTTGAGCGCCCCTGACTCAAGTTCGGAAACTAGGAATTCTACCAAAAGTGATCATATTCAAGAAGTCATAGATAATATGGTTACCCATATTGACCGCCGATTAAACTGTTTTTTATCTATATTAAATATGAATGTGGTCGAATAATTTATCTGTTTTTTCATTACCCGTTTTTTTATCCTTATCATATCCGACTCTACCCGCTCGTTTGCTACTCCTACTTCTGACCAAATTAATGGCATTCGGCATCCTACAATAGGTCCCCACAAAAAAACTATTCTTATTTTCTCTTTGGTTGGCAATTAAAGACTTTTTATTAATTACACCAACGTAACTTTACAAAAGTATATAGCTTAGCCAACACAGCTAGCTGTTCACAGAAACAACCAAAATCCAGGGGCTAGACTACTTTAGAACATGTTTGCAATACAATAGGTGAGGTTCTAAACATTGCATATGTATGCAATTTCCTTGACAATATTGTCCTATCCTTTGCTTATTTTCTCAAGCCATCCTTATCTATCCCTTTCTTGTTACTCAAAATAATTATGAAAAGAGTAGGAAAATAATAAAAAGAGGAAATTTGGGTTTTGGTTTCCGGAATATTATAATTGTTAATCTGATCATATTTGTTGCAGCTGAATCGAATAGTTGGTCCAAATAATAAGTCTTAATAAGAGACCTCAAACAAACTTTAATTTTTTTAATATATATTTTCATTTTAAGTTTCAACTTTTACCAACTTTTCTAGAATAATTCCTTATAATATTCCCTTTTTAATTAACAATGAAACCAATCCGTTTAACTTTTGGGACCTCTAGTTTTTGATAACTAAAACCAAACTTTAGTTGGTTCTGAGTTTAATTTTAATATATATTTTATGAATTTAATAATATAAATATAAAATTTGGATTAAAAAACTGATTGCGATCGACATCGCCTTTTAGCTCCGCTCGTGTCTCGATCATATTAAATGTGCATTCATTCCAGCGTCCGTAAACCCTCCTAATGATGCACACATTACAACTTACACAGACTTAAAAAAACTCAAAATATTGAATAGTAGAATAAGTGGTGTACCTTTAAAAGGTAATCATATGTTTGTTTACCTTTAAAAGGTAATCATATGTTTGTTTATCTTTAAAATCGGATAACAATTAAACTTATACGTGGTTTTAAGTACACATGATTTTACTTAATATTAATTGATAAATATGATGATTCATGATAGAAATTAGCAGCAAAATAAAGCAAACCAGTATTGAAATGCTATTCGACCCTCGAACTAGATCTCCATCGAACCGACTGAGAATAAAGCTAAGTAATGCGGCATAGACTGATGTACAAGAGAGTATAAGAGAGAAAAGAGTATTGTATTGCTTTGATATGCGAAAATTAGATGGTTACAAATGCTTAGAACCCCCTTTATATATTAGAGGAATTCTTCTTGTGGTACAATTCTAATTACAGAAAAAAATTCCATTATTAGCTAAATAGTTGTTCGTGATTTGATCCGTTATGAGATTTTCGCCACGATCCTCGGCCGATCACAGATATCTCGACTTTCCGTTAATATGTAATCTTCGATCTTCGTTCGATGTCTATTATGTTTGGCCTCGATAGTGGGTGGTCTCGATCTCGACTGGTACTTCGAATCCCAAGCTCGATACCTCATCTTCATGTCTCATTCCGATATAATAGGGTCGATCCTCGATCCACCATCCTGATCTCGATTAATTAACAAAATCGGGGAAGCCCGATTTTAACCGTATACAGATAGTCCCCTCATATTTTGGAGTGTACTGACAGGAAACGAATTGAGTCTTCGATCTTTACCCCGATTTATCATGACGTCATCACCGTGATGTAAGCGACATAAGTGACCGAAATGTCCAGTCGGTACAGTTCCCCAGGTATTTAATGTGTGTCAGTTGATGGTCGGCCACTAGTAGTTTTGAACCGTCGTCGTGAAACCCATAAATAGGTCTCTCTTCCATTGATTCAAACTTTACTTTCAATCTCTTCTGCTTCAATCTTCAAAACTCTCTGCATCTTTTAAGTTTTTCATTTTCAAGTTCCTTTGTTGATCCCTTCAAGTGCCTTAGTGAATCCCCTGTAGGACGTAGTCGGTGTCTCCTGATCCGAAACATATCGCCAGTGGACCATCGAACATTCTCCTAAATAGTGTTCCATCCTCGGCCAAGGTGAACCGCGCTGTATTTGTGCGTAGAGTCCTCGACTCATTCGGGTCTGATGGGAGCTTCCCGTTCTTTAGGTATTCGATGTACTTATTTCTCCAATCCCAGGTCAGAGTTGTAGAGTTTATTTCGGCATGACCTTCTTCGATTACTGATCTGGAGAGTTGTACGACAATCCCCGAGCTAAGTTCATCATCTTTGACCGATGACCCCAAGTTTGCAAGGGCATCAGCCACGCTATTCTGTTCCCGAGGTACATGTTGTAAGGTCCACTCTTTAAATCGATGTAGAGTCACATGTAGCTTGTCCAAGTACCTCTGCATTCGGTCTTCTTGGACGTCGAAAGTCCTGTTGACTTGGTTTTCCAGAAGTAGGGAGTCACATTTTTCCCCAGTGACCTATGCTCCCAAACTTTTAGCCAGCTCGAGACCTGAAATCATGGCCTCAAACTCGACCTCATTGTTAGTTAATTTCAAAGTTCTGATAGATTTTCTAATTATATTACTCGTGGGTGGATCCAAAACGATGCCCAGCCCGGACCCCTTCACGTTCGAAGTGCCGTCTGTGAAGAGGGTCCACACACCCGACGATGTACACGATTTTAATAATAGTTACTTTTCGACCTCGGGTACGAGGGTTGGCGTGAAATCAGCCACAAAGTCTGCCAAGATTTGAGACTTGATGGTCGTTCGGGGTTGATACTCGATATCATGCCCATTGATCTAGACGACCCACTTGGCCAATTGACCCGAGAGTTTGGGTTTGTGCAAAATAGTGATAAGGGGATAGGTAGTTACAACATAAATTGGGTGACATTGGAAATATGGTTTTAATTTCCTAGAGGAGCTTATTAAGGCAAACACTAAATTTTCTAAGTGTGGGTATCTGGTCTCGGCCTTACCTAAGGTCCGACTAACATAGTAAATAGGGAATTGCGTACTTTTCTCTTCTCGAACTAGGACTCCACTTACCGTAATTTACGAGATTGCTAAGTATAAGTAGAGTTGCTCGTCTGCTTTTGGGGTGTGAAGCAGTTGCGGGATTGACATGTATTGTTTTAGTTCTTCTAAGGCTTGTTGGCATTCCGGGGTCCATTCAAAATTACCCTTCGTCTTAAGAAGTGAGAAGAACTGGTGACTTCTATCTGAAGACCTCGAGATGAATCGCCCTAGGGTGGCTACGTGCCCCGTTAACCTTTGAACGACCTTGACTTTATCTACGACCGTGATATCTTTGATGGATTTGATTTTATCGGGTTGACCGCGATCCCTTGATTTGATACCATGAAGCTGGGGAACTTGCCTGAGCCGACCCCGAACACACACTTCTCCGGGTAGAGCTTCATGTTGTACTTTCTCAGTATGTCGAAAGTCTCCTGCAAATGTTTCAAACAGTGCTCTGCTCGCAGGGGCTTAACTAGCATGTCATCAATATAAACTTCCATTGATTTTCCTATTTGTTCTTCGAACATTTGATTTACTAGGCATTGATAAGTTGCACAACATTTTTAGTCCGAACGACATTACATTATAACAATAGGTGATGTATTTAGAGACGAACGAAGTCTATTCCTGGTCCTCCAGGTTCATCTGTATTTGATTGTACCCGGAGTAGGCGTCGGTAAAACTAAGGATCTCGTGGTCGTAGGCATAGATCATACTGTCGATATTCGTCAAAGGAAAAGAATCCTTATGACATTTGTTCAGGTCTTTATAGTCTACGCACATTCTAAGTTTATTTCCCTTCTTAGGGACTACCACTGCGTTTGCTAACCATTCAGGATATTTTACTTCCCAATCAGACCCTATTTTGAGAAGTTTGGTTACCTCATCCTTGATGAAAGCATGCTTATCCTCGAATTGGGGCCTTCTCTTTGTTTTACGCGATGAAACTTCGGGTCCAAGCTTAACCGATGAGTAGAGTTGTCCGGTGGGATCCCTGTCATACCTAGGTGGGACCAAGAAAAGCAGTCCATGTTATCTAAAAGGAATTTAATGAGTTTTTTTCTGAGCTTGGGAGTTAACCCCGTGCCCAGGTATACCTTTTATTCGGGCAAGTACTCGATTAGTATGACTTGTTCCAATTCTTCGACAGTCAATTTGGTGGCGTCAGAATCGTCAGGAATTATAAAGGATCGAGGGATCCAATAATCGTCGTCGTCTGCCCCATGTTCCTCCGATTGGGTCGAGGCTGGTACCTGTGGTTGCTATTTGGCCTCTTATTTTCCATTCGAATCTGATTCTTTTGTTGATGAGAGTACTGAGACCAGTATCACTTCGTCGACTGCGAACATCTTCTTAGCAACAGGATGCCCTCTGTACACTGCTTTTACTCCCTCCGATGTTGGGAACTTCAGAACTTGGTGAAGGGTTGAAGTTACCGCCCTCATGTTGTGAATCCATGGCCTTCAGAGCAGGGCGTTGTATCTTATGTCATCCTCAATCACATGGAATTTTGTTTCTTGAACGGTTCTGGCTACGTTTACTAGCAAGATAATTTCACCTTTGGTAGTTTCACTCGCCATGTTGAAGCCGTTAAGAACCCGAGTTGCAGGTATAATTCGATCATGTAGGCCGATCTTCTCCACGACCCTCGATCGAATGATGTTGGCTGGGTTTCCCGGATCAATAAAAACATGTTTAACTTGAATTTTATTCATAAGGAAAGATATTACAAGTGCGTTGTTGTGAGGTTCTGATATCCCCTCTACATCCTCGTCATTGAAAGACAAGGTCCTTTCTGGCACATAGTCCTGGTTGATTGACACCTTGGTGTGTTTGAATACGGGTCCCTATGAAATGTAGACCCCACCGACGATAATGTGAATCACGTGTTATGGTTCTTCCTGTTCATTCTTCCTGTTTGCATCCCTGTCTCTAAAGTGGTTCTTAGCTTGGTCGCTCAGGAATTCTCGAAGGTGACCCTTGTTGAACAAACAGGCTACCTCATCCCTTAGCTGTCTGCAGTCCTCCGTTCTATAACCATGATACCATGGTATTTGCATATTTGATTAGGATTCCTCTGGGCCGGATCGGTCTGTATGGGTCGAGGCCATCTAGTATCTTTGATCCGCCCAATGGCTGATACAATAGATGATGCATCGACGTTGAAGTTGTATTCTGATAGTCGTGGTGCTTCTGTGGGTTCGACATGTTTATCGAAACCACTCTTACTCATGATTCCTCGGGAGCTTTGCCCTCGATCGTTCCTTCGATCACTTCGAACGGGGTTGCGTCCAGGACCTCTATTCCTACGATATTCGATGTATGGTTGATACTGATCTTTGTTCGATCGGGGTTCTCTATTGATGTCCTTTTGAATTCTGCCGACGGGACCGTTTGGATAAACGGAACCGAAAGGAGCTCCCAACTGATCATCCTCGACCCTGATTTTTGATTGGTACCGATTATGCACATCGGCCCAGGTCACAACTGGATACTCAATCAAATTTTGCTTTAGCTGCTCTGAGGCCATCGAACTTTGTACATTCAAACCTTGAGTAAAAACTTGGATGACAATCATCGGCCTGGATACCAGCCTTAACCGCCTCAGATTTGGCAACCTCGGGTTTACCACTGGCCCAGTCTAGCTGAGACTAGAGATCCCTAATCTTATCGGTTTGCACCAAAATTTTCTCCTTTTCAGCTTGAAGCTGAGTCTCGGCCGATTCCAACTGATCCTGAATGATATCCTTCATAGAAGCCAAGATGTCCATGTTCCCTTTGAAGACATCGGCCTCGGCCCGAACTTCGTCCACTTGCATGCTGAGCTGGTCGATCTGCTCGAGCCTTTGTCGAATCTACAAATTTGGAACGTTAGTTGTTATCTCTAACTCGCATCACTATCGTGCAGCATTCGGAATACCTTTTTGTCCATGTCGGTATGCTTCCCCCGAGCTGCGACCAGATTGGCCTAAAGTCTTTCGCTGAGGAGCCGGTAGACTTTGTTCTTCTCAATAAGGCCCTAAATTTCGGCCTTGTACTCCTCTCGGACCCTCACAGAATCTTCATGGTGCAACGCCAAAGCCTATAAAAAAGAAGAAAAAGAAGTTAAAAATAAGCTAAAACTACAAAACGAGTGCAAAATAGAGTTCGAAGGTTACCCGATTTAACGCGTTTTGAGCCTCATTGTACAGGAAACCGGCACCCCCCACATCAATCACCGCCTGGTCTTCTTCGGTCTCCAGGCTTCTAAGATAACTAGCGTTTGGTGTTAGGATCGACACTTGGAGCTGGAAACTGATCTACCAGCTTCGATCTTGATGGAGACCCGGTTGTCCCCGTCGATGACACCCTCTTCGGCACCGACAGGTCACCGAAACCAGGTATCTCTTTAGAAGTGGTCGTCTCGATCCCATCGAAAAAGTTGTGGAGATCCATTCGTGTTTGTTTCTTAGATCATAACATTAGAAATCTGGGGCGAATATGAAATGTTGACCACGCTGGGTTAGATCCTAGGAACTCCTTCTAGTGCTTGGGAAGTCTTGCTTTGAATTTCTGCTTCTCCCTTCTTCGATGGGGACAAGATGGCTCCGGCTCGAGAACCCCGATCAAAGATCCTTCGTTAATTGCCTCCGATTCGGAGAACTTCCATGCAGAAACGACAACCCTCAGGTGAGTCACCAGCCCGACTTCTTCTTCTTTTTGTTCTTCCCCGTCCGTCTCATCCCTTAGTCGGTGAACTGACTCCGTTGATAAGGGAGCAACATTTCCCTTAGGCTTGTGCGTCTTCTTTGTTGCTTTCTTCTTTTCCTAGCCCAAAGGACTCGGGGCCATTTTCTTATTTTCTTCTTGACCAGCTTTGAAGCTGATGATTGATGGAGAATTTCTTCATCGCTGGTAAGAGGTCTCATCGGGACATCTTTCCGAGACTTGCAAAAAGGCAAGAAAATTAGCTAAGAAAGGGAAAAATTTTGAAGAGAAAAAGAAAATAGGAAGCAAAAGCTCACCGTTGTTACGAGCCTCCCATCGGCCCTTGGAAAGCTCCATCCAAGCTCGTTCAGAGTAGGGCCTCCGAGACACCAAATTCTCGACCCATCTTCTTAGCTCCGGAATTGGGTCCAGCATCTGGTCCACAACTGAAACAAACAAAATTAAGGTAAGCAACGACTGAGGGAAATAAAACAAGCACTCAAGGCAAAAATATTTACGATTGAAATTCCACTTCTCCGGACAGGGCATATCCTCGGCAGGAATTAAGTCCGATGTCCTATTTCGGGCAAACCTGCACATTTGACCTCAGTCACGGGTCTCGTCAATGATGGAGAACGGAGCTTTGGTGGCCCGACGCGATAGCCTGATTAACCCTGGATAGGTTTGGGGGACTGTATAAACGCATTAAATGATCTAGGGTAAAGGAACAACCCTCGATTTTGCTGGAGAAGAAACGGAGGAGGACGACGATCCTCTAGAACGATGGGTGAATCTGGCCCAAGGTAACATTGTACTTTTTGCAAAAGGCCACTATTACAGAATCTAGGGGCTGAATTTAAAGGGGTAAGTGTAAACACTTAAGTACCCCTCTACATATGTGATGATCGTCAGGGGAAGGAATGACCACGTCCTTGTTTATCCAGTTGCACTCTGATACGCTCAAATTACACCTAAATAAATAGTGTAAGGCGGTCGATGTCAAATATAAAAACCCAACTAGGTTGGGGTCGAATCCCACAGGGAATAGGTGTGAAACGATTACTTGAATAGTGTGAAACTTAACTTATCGTAATTCTATTACGTTAGCTTAAAAAGAGTGTTGTAATTATGTATAATAAAGAAAACTATTTTATTGTGAGAGTGTAATTAATTTGATTAAGGAAACCAAGGTTGTGTCCCCTTCAATGGAATGTAATGCTATCGGTGTTAATATGATATATTTCTAATGGAAGGTCCTTTGATATGAAAATGGTTTCCAAGTGGCTACTCAATATTTTGCCATAGTTGAGTAGTATTTTCTCTTTATGATTTTTTCAAATATAAAAGAGTTGCAATTAAGGATAACCACTTTATGCCAAATAAAACCCACTTATTCCTAATCGATTCTATTAAACAAGGTTTAAAGCCTTGATTTTTTGATATTCAATTCTACCAAACCCTAACCCACTTTTCCAAGTAAAGAAAGAGTAAAATGGGATTAGTTAATGTTTGCAACCACCAACAATAAATTAAGCATGAGAAATGAATAAACATCAACCAACTATTATATATATATATATATATATATATATATATATATATAATAGTTGGTTGATGTTTATTCATTTCTCATGCTTAATTTATTGTTGGTGGTTGCAAACATTAACTAATCNTAGACACCCATTAACATTACACCCATCTAGGGGTCCACAACCTTAGTATTTAAAACTAGCTACTCATATTAAAATACAAAGACAACAATAATTAAAGTCATAAGGCTTACAAAAGTACAAGATTCTCTCTTCAAAAACTTCCAAAATAATGGAGTATCCAATGCCTTCAATGTAGCCTCTTTTTCAGAGAGGATGACCCGCAAAATCCCTAGTAAATATATTTATAATGGAATAAAAGTCGAGGTCAAGATTGGACAAAAATACCCCTATAGAGCCCTTCTGCGACCGCATACTGGTCGCAGAGCATGTATCCGGTCCGCATAATTGACACATGCATTGCATAATATCATGTCTAGTTGACAGCTTTCCTTCGCAATTCCGTTATGCGGTCCGTATATCAGTTATGCGAATTCCATCGCATAAGTGCTATGCAGATTCTTCAATTGAAATTGTGCGGTCATTATACGGTCCGTAGAAGTGTTATGCGAACACATAATGGACCGCACATTCTTCTCTTCAGTTGGCCAAAAATATGCTTCAGTTTGCGGTGAGTATGCGGTCTGCATATTACTTCTGCGGTCGCATAATTTCCGTATTCCTGCCCTTTTGTGGCTTTTTGACTTCTTTTTTTATATTTTTGGGTCTTCAAGTCTCATGCACTAAACACCACAACTTCATAAGAATTAACTAAAAATGCATTGAAAGACGAGCTAAAGTCTATGTAATTGGTATTAAAAGTGTCGAAATTCCACGGCACATCACACTCCTCTTTAACCTTATCGAGGAGGCCCTCGGTGATAGTGCAGATATACCTTGACATTGGTTCACACCGGCCCGATACCGAAGGGGTTTAGTCTGTTTTAAATTCAGCAACCGTCGGACACCCCGTCGGGATATACTCTTCAATGGGGGGATTCAGCCGTAGCTGCGCGCCGGCGAAACGCGATGAGGATGGAACCTCTTTTTGGGGTACATTTTTAGATGTCTTTTCCATTTGTGGAAGATAGATAAAGAAGTTGATTAAAATTCGGAAAGGTTGGGTATGATAAGTGAGAAGCAAGATTTCATTGAGAGCAAGAGCAGAAAAGTTAATGGTTGTAAAGGTTTGAATAAGGAAAGAATCGAAGCTTTATAGGTTGAAGGTAACGGTTCAGAGTCACCTAGTGGCCAGCCAAAGCCTGAAAGGCATTTAATGCCTTAATTATGGTTAAGAGTCACCTCTGTCACTTACATCATGATGATGATGTCATGACCAATCGAAGTAAAAATCGAAGACTCAATTCGTTTCTTATCATTATACTCCAAAAAACGAGGGGACTATCTGTATACGGTTAAAACTAGGCTCACCCAATTTTGTTGATTAACTGGGATGAGGATGGTGGGTCGAGGATCGGCCCCGTATTGTATCAGACTGATATATGAAGATGAGATACCGAGCTTGGGATTCGAAGTAGCCGTCGAGATCGAGGCCATCCAGGATCGAGGCCCAACAGAATAAACATCGAACAAAGACCGAAGAACGCATATTAACGGAAAGCCGAGATATCTGTGACCTGTCAAGGATCATGGCGGAAATTTCAGAACGTATCAAATCAAGAAAAAATATTTATCTAATCATGGGATTTCCTTCTGTAATTAGAATTGTACCATATGTAGAATCCCTCTACTATATAAAGAGGGGTTCTAATCATTTGTAACCATTTAACTCTCTCATATCAAAGCAATATAATACTATTTTCTCTCTTATACTCTCTTGTGCATCGGTTTATACGGTACTACTTGGCTTTATTCTCGGCCAGTTCGAGGGCGATCTAGCTCGAGGGACGAATTGCATTTCAACACCGGTTAGTTTATTTTATTGTTAATTCCTATCATTAATCATTTATTTGTCAATTGGTATTAGGTGAAACCACCTATAAGTTTAATTATTATCCAATTTGAAGGGTAAAGGGTTTCTAATCATTTATGATCGGGGGTCCATACGTTTCATCTGGAACCGAGATACAAATTATCTTAACATTTCGTTGTCTTTATGCTTCACCTTGAAGAGGTCCGACTTCCTAATATCGACCTTTATTGCTCTGGCGTGTTCTTTGACGAAGGGATCTACGAGCATGGCGAAGGAATCAATGGAATTGGGCGGCAGATTGTGGTACCATATCATTGCCCCCATCGATAAAGTTTCTCTGAACTTCTTCAATAAAATGGACTCAATCTCATCGTCCTCCAAATCATTCCCCTTTATGGCGCATGTGTATGAAGTGCCATGCTCATTGGGGTCGGTGGTTCAATTATATTTGGGAATTTCTGGCATGTGGAATTTCTTAGGAATGGGTTTAGGAGCTGCACTTGGGGGAAATAGCTTTTGCAAAAACTTCTTTGAATCCAAACCTTTCAAGATCGGAGGTTCCCCTTTGGATTTGATCAACTCGGGAGTTGTATGTTTCCGACACACACTGACAATAACCTCGATTTCCATGGGAAAACGACAAGTACCTCAGGTTGGCGTCGAGATAATACCAGCTGAATACCCCATCGACGTTAGTTCCCACGTCACCCAAAATGCTAATTTGGGTGTCGACCCCGAAAATAGCGTCTATAGAGACGTTCGACCAGCCGATCAAGATGTACAAGCGGCGAAGATGGCAGAATCAGCCTTCGATTAATATTTGAAATGTTGCAGTCTCAACAAGCTACCATAGAGCAAATCCAAAATCAGAACTGAGCTCCAAGTAGAGCCAAACCCGAGCCCTCATTGGTAGTTGTTCACAGGGACGAACCAGTACCGGAGAGGTCCAATGCCAACGAATTGGGGACTGACCCCGCCATTATGAAAATGCTCGAGGAACTCACAAAGAAAATCGAATCAGGGAAAAAGAAGATCGAGGCAAATGATAAAAAGGTAGGGTACTGTTTTAGAGTTGGACATGCTAACCCTGAAATCAAAAACACTTACGAGAACAAGCGTAAAGTAGTGTGTGTTATGAGAATTAGTATTAAGCAATCACTATTATCCTTAGCCCAACAGTGGGCGACAAACTGTTTACCCTTAAAATCGGATAACAATTAAACTTATAAGTGGTTTTAACGACAAGTGATTTCACCTAATACCAATTGATAATATGATGATTAATGATAGAAATTAACAGTAAAATAAAGCAAACCAATATTTAAATGCAATTCAACCCTCGAGCTAGATCGCCCTCGAACCGACTAAGAATAAAGTGTCGGGAATTCCTTGGCGCTAGTGAGTTTCTTGTTCTTCTTTATGTTGCTGATTTTGGTGTGGTTCCAGCTCGTGTGGGTTTTTTTTTTAAAAGGGGGTTTAAGTTCTGTAAGACACTGTCCAGAGGTTTTCATATCAACCCTAGGTTATTTCAAGTCTTGCAAAGTTATTCTAGTGCCGAGAAACCCGAATTGATTGCTCGTTTCGCTTCCTTGTTCTTTTGGCAGCAATGGAAGGATATTTCATGGTGAAGTAATCTCAAATTGAAGTTGTTCTATTTGTGTAAAGGTAATAAACCTCTTACTCTACATGTATTTATGTTTATCCAAGTTGCGGCTAAGTCTTTGAAGCTAGAACTTGTGAGATATATATCGAAAGGCTTGTTAGTAATGTTGTTGATTGGTGGACTGTTTTGAAAGGCTTAATATGATTATTATTTATGTTGTTTGGGCTATTTGGTGATGGTTTTAACTTGTGGGAAGTCATATAAATAGGGGAGGTGTTGTTTGTTTCATCATAAAATATGTTGCGATTGATATATACTAGTTACGATGCTTATACGATAGTATCATTTCTCTCATTGTAGACTAAGGAGCCGAAAAAATTGCATAGCTTGAGGTTGTGCAGTATATACAAGGTATGAGAGGCTATATATTTCTTTATTTTGCACGACTCCTGTGAACAACTAATTTTTGACCACACCCAAATTCTATACTATTTTGATGTAAATATTTCTTTTACGTCTAATCTTAATATTTTAAATTTTTTATCTTACTCTTAATAGGTTTTATCTAAGAAAGTTAAAAACTAGAAAAAATATATTAACATTCTTAGGATACATTTATATTTATTTTTCTTTTAATTAGAATTATAATAAGTTAGTAGTATTTTTCTTAATATCACTTAAAGTACATGTAAATATATGGTTTTCCTATATTGTAAGAAATGTTAATTAAATTTATTATCTTATTAATTTTATTTATCTTCTACAAAATCAAACAAATTTTTTATTATTTATTTTATTGTAAGCTAACGTTAGGAGATAAAGTTTGTTCAATTTTTTTTTTTTAAATGAGCTAACAATCCAATCTCCTAAGTTCCCCATTTTTGCTAAACTCCCAAAATCTGCCCAACTCCCTCACATTCTTAACTCCCTTAGGAGTCCCTCACTTCACACATCTATAAATAACCAGAAAAAGAGAAAGATGGGGAGAACAAAAAAAAGGAAAAAAAATAGACGGAAGCAGAGAAAAGAAAAACTGGGAGGAGTCCTTCAAACATAGCAACAACCTTCCAAATCTCACTACTTCAGCCATCAAAATCACCACTAATAACTCCATATCCAGCCATGGAATTAAGTTGAAAACACCATTTTTCGTCACTAAAACCAACCCCAAAACAATCCCTTTTCTCCGTCCAAAACACGACCCCAAAACTGATCTCAAAGCAACGCCACAAATGCGCTGAAAACAGCCCCCCCCC